>PVJS01010779.1:0-47223 GCA_004027185.1 Glis glis | reverse complement strand
GTCAAGGAGGGCGCGCGCGCGGTGGGGGGGGCGGCGGTGGATTTGTTGGTTGAGGGGGGTGGGGGTGGCGATGGCCGGCTTGCGGGCCGAGCGGGTGAGCGCGGCTCCCCGCGGGGGTCAGGCGCTGGCGCAGCCACACGAGGAGGCGCTACTAGTCCGGCCCCTCCCCCTGGGTCGCAGCGCCCCCCCCCGACCGAACCGTTTATTTCCCCCCTTCTTTTCTGGTTGAGGGAAGGGGGGCTTTTTTTTTTTAAGTGGAAAATGCTTGGATGACCGAGGGGAGGGGGGGCTGCGGAGTTAAAGAAAGGATAGGCGGGCCCCCAGTTACCGAGTTATTCAGGACGTTCTCTCCGGGTAACGAATTTTGAAATTACAAAATGCCTGCCGATATAAACCCAGACCGAGCTATTTATAGAGGGGTAATTGACTGCATGATTAACAGCTGGATTCCTGGGATGGGGTACACTTATACTGACCTAATCAGGAGGGAAATATGACAGATATTTTGGATTACTTAGATGGTTTGGAGTTAAAAATGCATACCTGAGGCTTCACCTCAAGAAATGGCTTCAAATAGGTTTTCGATTTTCTCGCCCTTTCGAACTTGGATTAATGTGGTATTTGTAAAGTGATTCGTATTACATCTAAGCCTGGATAAGGAAACTGCCAGATTTTTACCACATCATTAAAAAAAATTCTGATAGAGCCCACTCAACCCTTACCAAGCACTCCTGACACTTTTCCCTGAGTGAAAAGTGTTTTAACTTGTGGGATTTTGGCAGCAATTGACTGTATTCTGAAAAGAGGGAAATGATGTGCTTTGGAAGTGCACTTACATAATAACTTACATTCTGAAGTAGTCAAAGGACAATTTACCATAACCGTAAGAATGGTGTGGTAGCCACTTAAACACTTAAATTATTTAAGGTATGGGCTTTGTGTTACAGCATAGTTAAAACGGTGACTGGATTAGTGAAAGGGGAAAACTAGCTGTAGAAGGAGAAAGATCATTGATGTTGAGTTTTGAAGTGATGGACTTAATCTTGTCATTGGAGAAATTGAACAACTTGGGAGAGTCCCTTTTTAAAGCTATCAGGATTAGATGCTAAGAAATTATTGAAGGCAAAAGAGATCCAGAACCAAATTCTCTTTCTACACGCCCCCTAGCAATTTTATTTATTTATTTAGTGGCACTGGGGATTGAACCCAGGGGCATTCTACCTCCCAGCTACACCCCCAGTCCTGTTTTATTTTTTTGCAACAGGGTCTCACTAGGTTGATGAGTCTCATCTTGCTGAGGGTGTTCTCCAACCTGTGATCCTCTTGTCTCAACATCCCAAGTACTGGCATTACAAGCATGCACCACCATGCCCGGCCCCACTAGTTATTTACTTATTTTTTTTGTGGAACTGGGGGTTGAACCTAGGGGCATTCTACCTCCGAGCTACATCCCCAGCTCTATTTTATTTTTATTTTGAAGCAGTCTCTAAGTTGATGAGAATCTCCCTATTTGCTGAGGCTATCCTTGAACCTGCCATCCTCCTGTCTCAGCCTCCCAAGTACTGGGATTACAAGCGTGCACCACCACACTTAGCTATTCCACTAGTTATTTTAAAATGGAAATGTTAGGACCATTATTTGAAAGGATGCTTGGAGAAAGGACCATCCTGAGTTAAAGGAACCTTTACTGTTAAAACAATTACAAAGTAGATTTTTAGTGATACCAGGTTTATTTTGATTTTTTCTTTGGAAGGAAATTTAAGATTTAGTAGGCAAATAAAAACTGAGTGGTAATAAAGGTTTTTTTTTTTTGGGTGTTACTAGGGGTTGAACCCAGGGACATTCTACCTCGAAGTTACACCCTTACCCCTGTTTTTATTCATTATTTTGAAACAGAGCCTCACTAAGTTGTGGAGGGCCTCACTAAGTAGCCGAGGCTGACGAGGCTGACGGTGAACTTGCTGTCCTCCTGTCTCAGCCTCCCAAGTACTGGGATTACAAGCGTATGCCAATACGCCTGGCTGGTAATAAAGGTTTATGCACAAGTTGGGCAAGGAAAAGGGATAGAAGAAAAGTTGTATTTAATGTATAGAGTCATATTCCAAAGGAGAATATGGAACCCCAGCCTTCCTGGAGACATCTCAGATAATGCATTTTTCATTGAGGTTGTTTACAAATCTTTTTTAAAATTCTTACATGTCACTCATCACTTTGAAATTTGTAATGTGACTACATCTTTATTAATGGCTATTGCTAAAAAAAATTGATGTGTTCTGTACCTTACAGTTCCAGCTACTACCCAGTAGAAAAAAGGGAAAGGTCATTTGCCCTCCCTATATATAGTTGGTTAGTTTGAGGTTTGCCTAGGTGTTTTTGAACCCTTTTGACGCTTATTCTGCTGAAGGACAACTGGGTGCAAGTTCAGCAGTTTCCTTAGAACCATTGCCAGTGGAAGGAACCTTTCCTCGTCCTGAGAGTCAGCGGAAACCCTATCATTTATGAGAGCAAAATGGAAAGTCGTCTTCTATACTTTGTAATAGAACCAGAGTTGTAAATGTTATTGTGCAGTTGTCCTGGGCATGTATACAGGTCTGATAGTCTGTCATTTAAGGTAGAGAATCAATTCGAAAACATTGATAATGGTGAAAGTAACTTTGGGATATAATTCCCCTATTGTTTTCTTCCTCTGATGTGGATTATGTTTGCATTTCAGTTTTTGGCTTTCACCCCCACCAGTGACCAAAGACTTGACCATTCAAAGTCCAGCTCCCCATATTACTGCTCGACATGGACACCGGTGTGATTGAAGGTGGATTAAATGTCACTCTCACTATTCGGCTACTTATGCATGGAAAGGTATGCACCAGCTTGGGAAATTGGGTCATAGTAACTGCTAGGGGAGGGGCCAGGAAGAGCAGACATGCATCTTGGAGCTCATCAGATTAGCACTGTGGGGCTTCTGGCTTTAGTACACTCTCTAATGGAATAGATGTGAATGTGGTGGGAAAGTGGACAGATTTGACTTGGAAGCTCCACTGAGCAGGAAAGACTTAGCTAGAGGTTAGAGCCAAAGACAAATCTCTTACCTGGAAGGTAAGATTTTCCTAATGGACTTTGCTCTAGGTTGTAATAGGTAGATTTTCCAAACAATTTTAGGGAAGCTTAAGGGGAGGTAAAGTGTTTTTTTGTATTTAAGAAAATAACTGATATTAAACACAGAGGTAGCATTTAATTATTCCCTGTGATTGGGGTGTGTGTGTGGTATTGGGGATTGAACCCAGGGACATTCTACTTCCAAGCTACATGCCCAGCTCTTTTTTGTTTTAAAACAAGGTCTTGCTAGGTTGTTGAGAGTTTCCCTACATTGCTGAGGCTGGCCTTGAACCTTGATCCTCCTATCTCAGCCTCCCAAGTACTGGGATGACAGGCATGCCCTACCACGCCCAAACCTGTGATTTTTTTTTTTCCCCAGAAAATTCTGACTAAAGATTTTAAGCTTCCCCCCAATAAAGCTTAAAATATTTCTATTCCTTTGGGGTAATAATGAGTAGAGATAGCAGTTGGTCAGCTGGACAGTTAGAGATTAGTTTTCTTAATAATGAACATTTTGTGAATTTCTTCCTATTGACACTAATTTTCTCTGTTGTAGGAAGTTGGCAGTATCATCGGGAAGGTAAGACAGTTTCACTTCAGCTCTAAATACTGTTTAGTCAGTCTGGGTTAAATAGCAATTGAAGCTCATGATAGACTTTTCCTCTTACAGAAAGGAGAATCGGTTAAGAAGATGAGGGAGGAGGTAAGTTGTGAGGGAGTTTTGGATTGTTAACCTTGGGAAATAAATCTTTTAAAACAAGTGAAAGTTCTGTTTGTGTGATTAAAGGGGAAAGCCTATATATTTTTCTGACTCGCATATTTGTTATGATGGTGGTGGTAGTGGTGATGGTGATCAAACCCAGGGCCATACTGGTGGGAGATACACTATACTATTGAGCTATATCCCTGACCCTGGCTCAGTAATTTGCCGGGTTTTTTTGGTGGTACGGGGGATTGAACCCAGGGGCATTCTACCTCTGAGCTGTACCCCCAGCCCTATTTTTTTATTCTTTATTTTGAAACAAGGTCTCACTAAGTTGCGGAGGGCCTAATTAAGTAGCTGAGGCTGGCTGCAAACCTGTGATCCTCCTGTCCCAGGCTCCCAAGTACTGGGATTATAAGTGTGTGCCACCATGCCGGGCTTTGGCTCAGTAATTTGTCGTGACATACTATGCTGGGAAATCCAGATTTCTGACAAGTCTCAGGTCTCACTAAGTTGCTGGCCACCTTCAGAATTAATTTATTAATGTATTTTGTGGTACTGGGAATTGAACCTGGGGCATACTACCTCCAAGCTGCATTCCCCAGTCTTTTTTTTTTTTTTTTTTTGCAGTACTGGGGATTGAACCTAGGTGCATTCTACCTCTGAGCTACACCCCCAGCCTTATTTTTTATACTTTATTTTGAAACCAGGTCTCACAAAGTTGCGGAGGGTCTCACTAAGTAGCTGAGGTTGGCCACGAACCCGGATTCTCTGGTCTCCGCCTCCCAAGTACTGGGATTACAAGCGTGCGCCACTACGCCTGGCTTTATTCTTTATTTTGAAACAGGGTCTCAGTAAGTTGCGGAGGGCCTCACTAAGTATCTGAGGCTGGCCGTGAATCCGGATTCTCCGGTCTCAGCTTCCCAAGTACTGGGATTACAAGCATGCGCCACCATGCCTGGCCCTCAGTCTTTATTTTTTATCTTGAAATGGGGTCTCGCTAGGTTTCTGAGAATCTCAATACTTGCTGAGGTTGGCTTCTAACCTGCGATTTTCCTGTCTCAGCCTTCCAAGTACTTCCAGGCGTGCGCCACCACCCCTGGTTCTCAGAATTCATTTAAGACTTGTGGTTGCCGGCCGTGGTGGCGCACGCTTGTAATCCCAGTACGTGGGAGGCTGAGACAGGAGGATGGCAGGTTTGAGGACAGCCTGGACAATGTAGGGAGACTCAGCAACCTAGTGAGACCCTGTTTCAAACTACAAAAAAAAAAAAAACAGGGCTGGGATGTGGCTCAGAGGTAGAACTCCCCTGGGTTCAATCCCCAGTACCAAAAAAAAGACTTGAGATAGCTGATGTAAGTTATGTTTGAGCACAAACATGGAACAGTGTTTGGAATGAGCTGACTTTTTCAATGTAGGTAGTTCTTGCCCATGTTATTTAGGAGGGACTGTGCATCCTGTACATGTTCAGATCTTTTTGTCAAACTACTTTTTATTTTTCTATTCTAGAGTGGTGCACGTATTAACATCTCAGAAGGGAATTGTCCTGAGAGAATTATCACGTTGGCTGGACCCACTAATGCCATCTTCAAAGCCTTTGCTATGATCATTGACAAACTGGAAGAGGTTGGTTACTTTCCTCCCTCCTTGTGATTCTTGTTTCGTGAGATAGAATCTCACTATGTTACCCAGACTGGTCTTGAAATCCTAGGCTCAAGCTATCCACCTGCATGAGCCCCCCCATGTTGCTGGGACTACTGGTGTGCATCACTACACCAAGCTAAACAGATGTGTGTGCACCCACACCTGCACACAGACATGCATGTTTGCCTGTGGTGTTGGGATCCAAATCTAGGGCCTCAAGCATGCTGGGGAAGTGCTCTACAACTGTGCCACAAACTAGCCTTTTTCATTTCTTTTCCTTTTTTTTTTTTGTGTGTGGTACTGGGGATTCAACCTAGGGGCATTCTACCTCCGGGTTACACCAGACCTATTTTACTTTTTTATTTTGTCGTGCTTTTTTTTTCTGTGTGGGGTACTGGGGATTGAACCCTGGGGCATTCTACCTCCGAGCTACACCCCTAGCCCTATTTTCTATTATTTATTTTGAAATAGAGTCTCATTAAGTTGCAGAGGGCCTCACTAAGTGGCTGAGGCTGGCCACAAACCCAGATCCTCCAGTCTCAGCCTCCCAGGTACTGGGATTACAAGCGTGCGCCACCATGCCCGGCTTTATTTTTTTATTTTGAAACAAGGTCTCACTAAGTTCCTGAGAGCCTCACCAAGTTGCTGAGGCTGGCTTCAAAACTGCGATTCTCCTGTCTCAGCCTCCCACGAACTGGGATTACAAGTGTGTGCCACCACACCTGACTCTTTTTCATATCTTGACCAAAATTTTTAAAGGTATGCTATTGTTTCTTTGAACTATATGCCCTAATTTACAGTTGAGTGAACTAAATAAATGTGTTTTTTAGGAGACCTGATCAACACATATATTTCATTAATAGATATTTTCCAACTGAGGATGCTGTTATATTAAAACGTGTGTGTATACTGGTAATGTGTCAAAGTTATGCTTTGGGAGAGCCCTATGTTGTCAGAAGCAAAATAACCATATCAGAGGTTTAGTTTGTTGTTTCTATTTTTTGTTTGTTTGTTTGTTTTGGCACTGGGGACTGAACCCAGGGGAGTTCTACCTCTGAGCCATACCCCAACCCTATTTTTTTATTTTTTCGTTTGAAACAGGGTCTTACTAGGGTGCTGAGAGTCTCGCTATGTTGTGAAGGCTGTCCTTGAACCTGCTCCTCCTGTCTCAGCCTCCCAAGTACTGGGATTACAAGCATGCACTACCATGCCCGGCTTAGAGGTTTTGTTAAATGGAAGTTTTTTTCTCCCATCAATCTTTAGAAGCTAGGTCATATGTTTAGCTCCCTCCTACTTCCCCTTCTGCACTAATGCAGTTAATTGTGCAATTGATACTCCAGGCAGAAGAGTGCTGCTTGGTTGGTACTTAATGGTGCCTGAAATCTTATCGTTGCCCAGATCAGAAATCCTTTTTTTTTTTTTTGGTGCTGTGGGTCAAACCCAGGGTCTTTTGCATGCTACGCAAGTGCCATAACACTGAAGCTACATCTTGATCCCTGAAATGTTATCTTTTAACCAGTAGGACTCTATTCTGAAATTTTGTCTTAAAAACATGTAGAAGCTAGGTGTGGTGGTACAAGCCAGTAATCCCAGTATTTGGGAGACTGAGATAGGATTGAAGGTTCAAAGCTGACCTCAGCAACTCATTGAAACCCTGTTTCAAAATAAAAAGGACTGAGGGAAGTAGAATGCCCTGGGTTCAATTCCCAGCACTAAAAGAAAAAGCCATTTAGGAAATGTAGTGTTTGTTCTTTAGCTAAATAAACATCTTTGACTTCAGGTGTTAATGTTTAAGCAGTTTCCAGGTCTCACTACTACAGGGAGATGAGACAAAAGATTTTGTGTGTGTGGTACTGGGGATTGAATCCAAGTACATTCAACTTCTGAGCTACCTCCAGCCCTATTTTATTTTATATTTTATATTTTGTTTGTGGGTGTATATGTGTTGTGATATGTACTGGGATAGAACCCAGGGGTGTTCTACTGCTGAGCAATAGCCCCAGCCCTATTTTAATTTTAATTTTTTAAAATATTTTTTGCCAGCTGGGCGTTGTGGTGCACGCTTGTAATCCCAGTACTTTGGGAGGCGGAGACCGGAGGATCCGGGATCACGGCCAGCCTCAGCGCGCGCGCGCGCTCTCTCTCTCTCTCTCTCTCTCTCTTTCTCTCTCTCTCTCTCCCTCTCCCCCTCCCTCCCTAGTGAGGCCCTCCGCAACTTTGTGAGACCTGGTTTCAAAATAAAGTATAAAGAAATAGGGCCGGGGGTGTAGCGCGGAGGTAGAACGCCACTGGGTTCAATCCCCGGTACCGCAAAAAAAAATTTTTTTTCTCATACTGGGGATTGAATCCAGGGGCATTCTACCTCTGAGCTACACCCCCAGCCCTTTTTTTTAATTTTTGAAACAGAGTCTCACTAAGTTGTGGAGGGCTTCACTAAGTAGCTGAGGCTGGCAGTGAACCTGTGATCCTCCAGTCTCGGCCTCCCAAGTACTAGGATTCCAAACATGCGCCACCACGTCTGGGTATTTATTTATTTATGTATTTATTTTTGTGGTACTGGGGCATTCTACCTCTGAGCTATACCCCCAGCCCTGTTATTTTGAAACAGGGTTTCACTAAGATTCGTTGGACCTGAGTTGCCAAGGCTGGTCTCGAACCTGCGATCCATCCTCCTGTCTCAGCCTCCCAGGTACAGGGATTATAAGTGTGTGTGCCACCACGCCCAGCTATTTTATTTTTTATTTTAAAACAGGTCTTATTAAGTTACTGAGGGCTTGGCTAAGTTGCTGAGGCTTAGAACCTGTGATTCTCCTTTCTCAGCCTCCCAAGTACTGGGATTACAAGCGTGCGCCACCATGCCCTGCTTATTTTATTACGGTACCGGGGATGGAACTCAGGCATTCTACCTCCAAGCTATACCCCAGCCCTATTTTTTTTTTTTATATTTTCTTTGGAAACAGGGTCTTACTAGGTTGATGATAGTCTCACTACTTGTTGAGGCTGTCCTCAAACCTGTGATACTCTGGTCTCAGCCTCCCAAGTACTGGGATTACAAGGGTGCGCCACCACACCTGGCTCCACTAGGTTGAAACTTACTTTCTGGATGTAGCTATTATGGAAAAGATGATAGGCTTTGAGCCAGTACGGGGATTTTTTTTGTGTGTGTGTCTGTGTGTGTGATACCTGGGATTGAATCCAGGGACATTCTACCTTTGAACTTCATCCCCAGCCATATATATATTTTTTTATTCTTTATTTTGAAACTCAGTCTCACTAAGTTGTGAAGGGCCTCACTAAGTAGCTGAGGCTGATCATGACCCTGGATCCTCCTGTCTCAGCCTCCCAAGTATTGGGATTACAATCATGCGCCACCATGACCAGCTAGGGTTTTTTTTTTTTTTTTTTTTTTTTTTTTTGCGGTACCGGGGATTGAACGCAGGGGCGTTCTACCTCCGTGCTACGCCCCCGGCCCTATTTTTTATACTTTATTTTGAAACCGGGTCTCACGAAGTTGCGAGGGCTCACTAAGTAGAGAGAGATAGAGACAGGGAGGGAGAGAGAGAGAACGCTCGCGCGTGCGCGCGCATGCACGAGCTGAGGCTGGCCACGAACCCGGATCCTCCGGTCTCCGCCTCCCAAAGTACTGGGATTACAAGCGTGCGCCACCACGCCTGGCCCAGCTAGGGTTTTTTATTTTTGTTTTTGGTACTGGGGCTTGAGCCCAGGACCTTACCCATGCTAAGCATGCAATGTACCACTGAGCTGTACTCTCAACACCCTTTTGTTTCATAGGTTTTTGTTGTTTTGTTATTGGGGATATTTTACCTCCAAGCTAAAATCCCAGCCCTTTTTTGAAACGGCTTTGCTAAGTTGCTGGGACTGGCCTTAAACATGGGGTCCTCCTGTTTTTGCCTCCCAGGTACTGGTATCACAGTCATGTACCATGGTGTCCTGCTCCTGGCTGTGTGTGTGTGTGTGTGTGTGTGTGTGTTTTACTGAGGATTGAACCCATGGGCATTCTACCACCAAGCTACACCCCTAGAGTGTGTGTGTGTGTGTTTTACTGAGGATTGACCCCACGGGCATTCTACCTCCAAGCTACACCCCTAGCCCTAATTTTATTTTTATTTTTGAAACAGGGTCTCAGTAAGTTATGAATCTCACTACTTGATATGGCTGTCTTTGATCCTCCTGTCTCAGCCTGCCAAGTACTGGGATTACAGACATGTCTAGCTTCCTGGCCTTTTAAAAAATATTGTTTTGCATTTATTTTCTAGCCCTTTAATTTTTTTTTTGGTGGCAGTGGGGATTTAACCCAGGGGCACCCTACCTCCAAACTACATTACCAGCCCTATTTTTTTGTTGTTGTTGTTGAGGTACTGGGGATGGAACCCAGGGCATTCTACCTCCGAGCTATACCCCCAGCCCAAGTTATTTATTTATTTATTTTTTTTTTTTTTTTTTGCGGTACCGGGGATTGAACCCAGGGGCGTTCTACCTCCGCGCTACACCCCCGGCCCTATTTTTTATGCTTTATTTTGAAACCGGGTCTCACGAAGTTGCGGAGGGCCTCACTAGAGAGAGAGAGAGAGAAAGAGACAGGGAGAGAGAAAGAGAGCTGAGGCTGGCCGCGAACCCGGATCCTCCGGTCTCCGCCTCCCAAAGTACTGGGATTACAAGCGTCGCCACCACCGCCCGGCTTTATTCTTTCTTTATTTTTTTGTGGTACTGGGGATTGAACCCAGGGGCGTTCTATCTCTGTGCTACACCCCCGGCCCTATTTTTTTTTATACTTTATTTTGAAACTGGGTCTCACGAAGTTGCGGAGGGCCTCACTAGGTAGAGAGGGGGAGAGAGAGAGAGAGAGCTCAGGCTGTCCGCGAACCGGGATCCTCTGGTCTCCGCCTCCCAAAGTACTGGGATTACAAGTGTGCGCCACCACGCCCAGCTATTCTTTATTTTGAAACAGGGTCTTGCTAAATTGCGGAGGGCCTCACTAAGTAGCTGAGGCTGGCCTTGAACCCAGATACTCTGGTTTCAGCCTCCCAAGTACTGGGATTACAAGCATGCACCAACATGCCCGGTTTTTTCTGTTTTGAAATAGTGTCTTGCTAGATTACTTAAAGCCTCACTAAGTTGCTGAGGCTGGTCTCAAACCTGTGATCCTCCTGTCTAGCCTCCCAAATACTGGGATTACAGGCATGTATCACTGTTCCCCCCTCTAAGACCTTTAAAAAATTTTTTTATCTTGAAACTGTGTTTTGGCAGGCACAGTGGTGCAAACCTAGTACTTGTGAGGCTGAGACAGGAGGATTACGGGTTCCAGGCAAGCCTTAGCAACCTTTTTTTTTTTTTTTTTTTTGTGGTACCGGGGATTGAACCCAGGGGCGGTCTATCTCCGCGCTACACCCCCGGCCCTATTTTTTATTCTTTATTTTGAAACCGGGTCTGACGAAGTTGTGGAGGGCCTCACTAAGTAGAGAGAGAGAGAGAGCTGAGGCTGGCTATGAACCCGGATCTTCCGGTCTCCGCCTCCCAAAGTACTGGGATTACAAGCGTGCGTCACCACGCCCGACGCCAGCCTTAGCAACTTAATGAGACCCTGTTTCAAAATTAAAAGGGCTTCGGGTATATCTTGAAGGTAGAATGCCCTGGGTTTACACTCCAGTACTAAAAACACAAAACAAAAACAACTTTGAAACAGGGTTTCTGTATGTTACTCAGGCAGGGAGCCTCAGTAACATATAGAAAGGATTAGAACCTGCAATTCTTTATCAGTGCTCCAGGTACTGGTATTAAAGGCCTACACAGCTACACCTAGCTTAACTTTGTACTCTTGAATCAAGTTGCATTGATTCATCTTCCCCTTAATATTTGATTTAATTTTGACATCAAAAAACTTTTCCTTCCTGGGGATGGAACTCAGGGGCATTTTACCTCCAAGCTATATCCCCAGCCAATTTTATTCTTTATTTTGAAGCAGCGTCTCACTTTTCCAGAGGGTTTCACAAGTTGCTGAGGCTGGCCTTCTACCTGTGATCCTTCTGTCTCACCCTCCCAAGTCCTGGGATTACAAGTGTGTGCTTCCATGCACGGCTTGACATCAGCATTTTTTCCCCATTGCTTAGTCAACATTAATATAGGAAATAAATTATTTTTTTTTTCCTTTTAAGTACTCTCCTAGGTTAAAGGAAAATATATTCTGTGTGGGAAGGTACTGGGGATTGAACGCAGAGGCATTCTACCTCTGAGCTGCTCCTCCCTAGCTATCCCCCCCCTTTTTTTTGGCAGTACTGGGGATTCAACCCAGGGGCATTCTACCTCCAAGCTACACCCCCAGCCCTTTTTTCTTTTATTCTTTCTTTATTTTGAAACAAGTTCTCACTAAGTTGTGAAGGACTTCACTAAGTAGCTGAGGCTGGCCGCGAATCTGGATCCTCCGGTCTCAGCCTCCCAAGTACTGGGATTATAGGCATGCGCCACCACGCCTGGCTTAGCTATCCCTTTTTTTTTTTTTCGCGGTACCAGGAATTGAACCCAGGGACAATCTACCTCCGAGCTACACCCCCGGCCCTATTTTTTATCCTTTATTTTGAAACCGGGTCTCAAGAAGTTGCTGAGGGCCTCACTAAGTAGCTGAGGCTGGCCGCGAACCCTGATCTTCCGGTCTCAGCCTCCCAAGTACTGGGATTACAAGCGTGTACCACCACGCCCGCCTCAGCTATCCCTTTATTAATTTATTTTCTTTTTGGTGCTGGGGATTGGACCCAGGGTCATTCTACCTCCAAGCTATACTCCCAGTCCTATTTTTAAATTTTTATTTTAAAACAAACAGGGTCTTGCCAGGTTGATGTGAGTCTCACTGCTTGCTGAGGCTGTCCTCAAACCTGTGATCTTCCAACTCAGCCTCCCAAGTACTGGCATTACAGACATGCAGTACCACGCCCGGCTTTTTGTTTTGAAACAGGGTCTTGCTAGGTTGCTGAGAGTTTGCCTATGTTACTGAGGCTGTATCCAAACCTGCAATCCTCCTGTGTCAGCCTCCCAAGTACAGGGATTAAAAGTGTGTGCCACCATACTAAACCTGTTTATTTTTTATTTTGAAACAGGTTCTCGCTAGGTTGCTGAGGCTGAGACGGGGATCGCAGGTTTGAGGACAGCTTTGGCAACTCATTGTGACCCTGTTTCAAAATAAAAGGGACTGGGGGAAAAACATTTAGGAAATGTACTATTTGTTTTTCAGCCAAGTACGAAACATGTCCTTTTACTTAGGGCACTAATGTTTAAGTAGTTCCCATATCTCAAAATTAGATGGAAACGAGGCTGAAAAATTTTTTTTTTTTTTTGGCGGTACTGAGGATTGAACCTAGGGGCATTCTATCTCCGGGCTACACCCCCAGCCCTATTTTTTAGTCTATTTTGAAACAGGGTCTCACTTAAGTTGCGGAGGGCCTCACTATGTAGCTGAGACTGGCCGCGAACCCGGATCCTCCTGTCTCAGCCTCCCAAGTACTGGGTTTACAAGCATGTGCCACCACGCCTGGCTCTGAAATTTTCTGTGTGTGTCATACTGGGGATTTAATCTGGGGACATTGAGCCTGTGACCTAATCCCCAGTCCTATTTTATTTTATATTTTGTTTCTGTGTGGTGTGTGTGTGTGTGTGTGTGTGTGTGTGTATGGATTGAACCTAGGGGTTTTGTACTTTTTTTTTTTTTTAAATATGGAACGCTTCACGAATTTGCGTGTCATCCTTGCGCAGGGGCCATGCTAATCTTCTCTGTATCGTTCCAATTTTAGTATATGTGCTGCCGAAGCGAGCACGGTTTTGTACTTTTGACTTACAGCCCCAGCCCAATTTAATTTTTTATTTTGAAACAGGTCTTACTAAACTATTGAGGGCCTGGGTAAGTTGCTGAGGCTGTCTTTGAACCTGTGATCTTCCTGTCTCAGCCTCCCACATGTGTCAGTTGGGTTTGGCACATACCTTAAGAAGGTAAAGAGTAAATTGTTCTCCTTGGGTGTGGTATACTCCTGTAATTCCAGCAACTTGGGAGGCTGAGGCAGGAAGATCCGAAGGTCGAAGCCAGCCTGGAGAGCATAGACACTTTCTCAAAATAAGAAAAAAATAATAATGCTCAATGCTCGGCATTTGCCTGTAATCCCAGTACTTATTAGGCTGAGACAGGAGGATGGCAGGTTCAAGGCTAGCCTGGGCAGTTTAGTGAGACCCTGTGTCAAAATAAAAATGGCTGGAGTTGTAGCTCACTGGAAGAATGTTCCTGGATCCATCTGCACTATGATACACACACCCAGGTTGTGGATATTTTCCTTTGGTAGAGCGCCCCTACGTGGATCCATTTGTACTATGATACATATATATATCTCACACGCGCACACACACACACACACGTGGATATTTTTCTTTGGTAGAGCACCCCTAGGTTCAATTCCCGGTACCACAACAAAGCATGAATCTTTTTTTTTTTTTTTTGCAGCACCGAGGATTGAACGCAGGGGCATTCTACCTCCGCGCTACACCCCCGGCCCTATTTTTTATACTTTATTTTGAAACTGGGTCTCACGAAGTTGCGGAGGGCCTCACTATGTAGAGAGAGAGAGCTGAGGCTGGCTGCGAACCCGATTCCTCCGGTATCCGTCTCCCAAAGTACTGAGATTACAAGTGTGCGCCACCACGCCCGGCCTAGCATGAATCTTTTATAGATGTTATGGGTTCCCAGGCATTTATATTAATGTATTTAACTTGATGTTGTTCTGACCAACTTTTTTCTTTTTGTAGGACATTAGCAGCTCTATGACTAATAGTACAGCTGCCAGTAGACCCCCAGTCACCCTGAGGCTGGTCGTCCCTGCTAGTCAGTGTGGTTCTCTCATTGGAAAAGGTGGTTGCAAGATCAAGGAAATACGAGAGGTTGGTTACTTTTGTGCTTCTTTTTAGATGTTAAATTTTCCAAGTAAGGCTCTTTTAGGTCTTGGTATGGCTAGGAAATACTAGCATTTGATGAAATGAAGACTTAGTAACAATCAGTAGAGGACTATACTGATCACATTGGGAATAAAAGTATTAATGACTTTTTAACACAATCCATAGAATTTTCTTGTTTTTCCAGTCCTGGGGATTGAACCCAGGGGTTCATACATGCTAGGCTACATTCCCAGCCCTTTTTCTTTTAGATATGGGGGTCTTGCTATTTTTCTCAGGCTGGTCTTAAACTCCCTCTACACTCAATTGATTCTCCTGCCTCGGGTCCTGAGTAGCTTGGATTGCTGGTGTGTGGTTTTATTTATTTACTTTTACTGTACTAGGGATCAAACACCAGGGGTGCCCTCCCATTGACCTGCATCCCCAGCCCAGACTGGACTCAAACTTGTGATCCTCTTGCCTCAGACTCCTGAGTCATTGGGATTCCAGGCATGTGCCACCACATCTGGCAATTCATGGTTTTTTTTTTTTTTTTTTTTGCGGTACTGGGGATTGAACCCAGGGACATTCTGCCTCTGAGCTATACCCCCAGCCCTGTTTTATTCTTTATTTTGAAACAGGGTCTAGCGAAGTTGCGCAGGGCCTCACTAAGTAGCTGAGGCTGGCCGCAAACCTGTGATCCTCCTGTCCCAGGCTCCCAAGTATGGGGGTTACAAGTGTGTGCCACCACTCCTGGCCCTTCATGGGTTTTAATAACAAGTCAGAATATGAGAATGTTAGCCAGGATTTTCTTTTACTTATAGTTCCCATTTCGCAAGCAATTTTGCATAATTTGGTAACTTTTTTAAGAGTCTACAGGATTCTTTTTCATATATAAAGTGATTACACCTTTATATATAATAGTAGCAATATTTTTCGTGGCCAAACATCCAAGAAGCAAGGAGAAGAAATACACTTGTCATCCAGCTTACATTTTAGCAAAGGAAGTTATATTGAATTATGGAAGCTTTTTGTTGTGTCTTCTGATTACGGAATTCAGTATTAGCATCAACTTTGAACCGTTTGTTAAGGAATTACTGAATTTGATGTTAGCATAAACTTTGAACTTTTTGTAAAGGAAAACTGGAGTTTTGGGAACCCTGTTGCAAATGCTTTGAGAATAGAGACTTTGGTTTTATTAATATAAACCCTTGGAATGGTACCTGGCAAATAGAATGGGCTTTGTTATAAATAGTTGTTCAGCTAGGTGTGGTGGCGCACGCTTCCTGTAATCCCAGTATTTGGGAGACTGAGACAGGAGGATCCCGAGTTCAAGGACAGCCTCAGCAAGTAGTGAGACTCATCAACCTAGCAAAACACTGTTTCAAAATAAAAATAAAATAGGGAGCCCGGTGTGGTGGCTTATGCTTGTAATCCCAGTACTTGGGAGGCTGAGACAGGAGGAGTTGGTTTTGCCGCCAGCCTCAGCTACTTAGTGAGGTCCTCTGCAACTTAGTGATACCCTGTTTCAAAATAAAGAATAAAAAATAAGGCCGGGGGTGTAGCGCGGAGGTAGAATGCCCCTGGGTTCAATCCCCAGTACCCCCGCAAAAAAAAAAAAATAGGGTTGGGGGTGTAGCTTGGAGAGGTAGAATGCCCCTGGGTTCAATCCCCAGTACCCCTGCAAAAAAAAAAATAGGGCTGGGGGTATAGCTTGGATGAGGAATTCCCCTGCGCTCAATCCCCAGTACCGAAACAAATATTTGTTCAATAAGAGAATGAAAGGTGGGTGATGTTTGTGGGGGTTTGGCCCACAAAAAGATCATTAGGTGAGAGGAAACTGTAGAAGGACCTTTTTGCTGAGAGCTGGTTAAATTTAGGCTTTTATTTAGGCTTATTGTCTTTCAGAGTCTTATTTTTAACTCCCATTAAACATTACTATCTGGAATGAAGGAGGGGTGGGAAGGGAGACTGAAAGGGGAGATGGGGAGGTGGATGGGATAGATAATATCACTGTGCTTTAGACTAAAATTGCTGAGAGGATTTGAAAGAACATGCATTGGTTTTTTTTCTCTTCTGATTTTCAATTCCTTTTTACCCCAAAGAGTACAGGAGCTCAAGTCCAAGTGGCAGGGGATATGCTCCCCAACTCAACTGAGCGGGCCATCACTATTGCTGGCATTCCGCAATCCATCATTGAGTGTGTCAAACAGATCTGCGTGGTCATGTTGGAGGTAAGCCCTCAGGCTCATGCTGAGAGTGGGGGAGGGCAGTTCGTGGGGTGAGGAACTGGTCTATATTTAGTAAGACTAGAATTAGGTGAAGCTATTAGAATCCTCTGATGGGGGTGGGGAAAGAGGTTCCCTGAGTTCATATTTTCCTTCCCCTCCTTTTGACTTTTCTTAATGGCCTGTGAGCAAAAATAGAAACTGCTAAGCAGCAATGATCTTGTGTTCAGGGCAATTCTAGCACAGTTGATAGGGAAAGATGGGAAGATTCCCGCTGGTCGTGGTGGTGCACACTTGTAATCCAGTTCTTGGGAGGCTAAGACAGGAGGATCACAGGTTCACGGCAAACCTCAGCTACTTAGGCCCTCCGCAACTTAGTGAGAGCCTGTTTCAAAATAAAGGATAAAAAATAGGGCTGGGGGTGTATCTTGGAGGTAGAATACCACTGGGTTCAATCCCTAGTACTGCAAAACAAAAAAAGACGGAAGATTCCCTACTCGAACTGAGTGGACAAAGGATGCATTTGAGTTCCTTTTTTTTGTGGTAATGGGGATGGAACCCAAGGGCCTTCTACCTCTGGGGTGCAACCTCAGACTTTTTTTTTATTTTTTTGGGAAATTGGGGATTGAACCTAGGGGCATTCTATCTTTTAGTGACATGGAACATTGGCATATTCTTTTAATTTCTTGCTATGAAGCAGATACATTCAAAATGGTAGTTACATAGAAAAATGAATCCAAGCCAGGTGTGGTGTCCCTTGCTTATAATCCTAGTACTTGGGATGCTGAGGCTGGAGAATCTCGCAGGATTATAGCCTGCCTCAGCAATTTAGGTCTTGTTTTATATAGAAAATAAAATAGGGCTAGGGAATGTCACTTAGATAGAATGCCCGAGTTCCATTCCCAGTAACACACACACACAAAAGAAAAATGAATCCATGATATTTTTGAATGACATGAAATCCTGCTTATATATTCTGTTGAAAAGTAAAATTAAAGGAAATTAAACCATTTTAAAGAGTTACATGGAATTGGTCCTATACCAATCGGCAGGGAGAATGTAATTTCCAAGTAGAGTTTACAAAATACTTTATTAGGTCTTTTTTTGGTACTGGGGATTGATGCAAATGACCATTCTACTACCTTTTTTTTTTTTTTTTTTTTGGTACAGGGGCTTTGTACCTCCGATCTACACCCCCAGCCCTATTTATTTTTTAATTTGAATCAGGGTCTCACTAAATAGCTGAGGCTGTCCTTGAAACTGCGATCCTCCTGTCTCAGCCTCCCAAGTACTGGGATTACAAGCTTGGGCCACCACTCCTGACAAGGGAACATTCTACTTCTGAACTACACCCCTAGCCCTTTTTATTTTTTGTTTTGAGAGATGGTTTCACTTAAGTTGCTGAGGCTGCCCTCAAACCTGCAATCCTCCTATCTCAGCCTCCCAAGTACTGGGGTTTCAGGTATGTTCCACCATGCCTGGCTTGATTGGGTCCTACTGGGTATTGAAACCAGGGGCATTCTACTTCTGAGCTACATTGCCCAATCTTACCTAATTTTTATTTTGAAAGAGGATCTCTCTAGGTTAGTCAGAATCTCACTACTTGCTGAGGCTGTCCTCAAACCTGGGATCCTCCAAGGAGTCTCAGCCTCCCAAGTACTGGGATTACTGGAAATGTACTACCACGCCCAGCTTAATTTGGTGTTTTAACTTTTGTCTATAATATCATAGTTAACATTTGGGTACTTTATTTCCAATTTTGCCTTTATTTCCCATTTAGACCAAAATTTGAAATCCTAAAAATTGGCAACTAAAATGTGTATTCATAGTGGTTTTTGTGTTCATTTATTTATTTTAAAACAAAAATAGTACCTAAAGGTTTTTGGTTTTCTTTTGTTGTGTATTTTTTTTTTTGTGTGGTACCAGGGACATTCTACCTCCGAGCTACACCCCCAGCCCTATTTTTTATTCTTTATTTTGAAAGAGGGCCTCACTAAGTAGCTGAGGCTGGCTGCAAACCCGGATCCTCCTGTCTCAGCCTCCCAAGTACTGGGATTACAAGCGTGCGCCACCACACCTGGCTCCTATTTTTTATTCTTTATTTTGAAACAGGGTCTCACTGAATTGTGGAGGACCCCTCACTAGCTGAGGCTGGCTGTAAACTCGGATCCTCCTGTCTCTGCCTTCCAAGTACTGGGATTACAAGTATTAGCCACCATGACTGTCTTGTTTTTTTTTTTTTAATTTTTTTTTTATTTGTGGTGCTGGGGATGGAAGCCGGGGGCATTCTTTTCTCACTGTTTTTTTTCTGTGTGTGTGTGTGTGTGTGTGTGTGTTTTGCTGGGGATGGAACCCAGGAACCTTTTACCTCTTGGCTACATCCCCAGACCTATTTTTTTTTTTTTTTTTGCGGTACCGGGGATTGGACCCAGGGACGTTCTACCTCCACGCTACACCCCTGGCCCTATTTTTTTATACTTCATTTTGAAACCGGCTCTCACGAAGTTGCGGAGGGCCTTACTAGGTAGAGAGAGAGAGAGCTGAGGCTGGCCGCGAACCCGGATCCTCCGGTCTCTGCCTCCCAAAGTACTGGGATTACAAGCGTGCACCACTAAGCCAGGCTTCCCCAGACCTATTTTATTTTATTTTATTTTATTTATTTATTTATTTTTTTGCGGTACCGGGGATTGAACGCAGGGGCGTTCTACCTCCGCGCTACAGCCCCGGCCCTATTTTTTATACTTTATTTTGAAACCGGGTCTCACTCAGTTGCGGAGGGCCTCACTAAGGAGAGAGAGAGAAAGAGAGAGTGAGAGAGAGAGAGAGAGAGAGAGAGAGCGCTGAGGTTGGCTGCGAACCTGGATCCTCCAGTCTTCGCCTCCCAAAGTACTGGGATTACAAGCGTGCGCCACCACACCCGGCCCCCTATTTTATTTTTTACTTGGAAACAGGGTCTCATTAAGTTGCTGAGAGCCTCACTAAATTTTTTTTTTTCTGTACCGGGGATTGAATGCAGGGCGTTCTACCTCTGCGCTACGCCCCCAGCTCTATTTTTTATACTTTATTTTGAAACTGGGTCTCACGAAGTTGCGGAGGGCCTCACTAAGGAGAGAGAGAGAGAGAGAGACAGGGAGAGAGAGAGTGCTGAGGCTGGCCCCGAACCCGGATCCTCTGGTCTCCGCCTCCCAAAGTACTGGGATTATAAACGTGCGCCACCACGCCCAGCTCTCACTAAATTTTTGAGGCTGGTGGAGAACCTGCAATCCCGTTAATCCCGTTTTAGCCTCTCAAGTACTGGGATTACAAGCATGAGCCACTATGCCCGGCTAACCCAGGGGCATCCTACCTCCGAGCTACACCCCCAGCTCTATTTTATTTTATTTTATTTTGAAATAGGGGCATCACTAAGTTGAGGAAGCTGGCCTAAAACCTGTGATGCTCCTCTCTCAGCCTCCTGAGTACTGGGATTACAAGCATGCACCACCCTGCCCAGCCTAAAGTTATTTTAGGGACATCTGCCTTGATGAATTTTTGTGAGCTGCTTAGTCTATGCATCAATAATGGTCTTACTGAGATTAGAGCTAGTCAGAGACAGTTTGATAAGTGAGGGGATGGAAATTAGTTACTAATTTAACCGAACTGTGTGTGCTAAAGCCACACAGCTGAAGCAGCTTTGAAACCTTATCTCTTTTTGTTTTTTTCCCCTCTGACTCTCTCCCAGTCCCCTCCGAAGGGCGTGACCATCCCGTACCGGCCCAAGCCATCAAGTTCTCCAGTCATCTTTGCAGGTGGTCAGGTAAGAAAATTCTTGTTGATGAGCTAGAAAGAACAGAGATTATATCTGAAATGTCAAGTTTGCCAGCAACACACCAATCTACTCTGCATGCTTGCTAAAACCTGTACTCTGGCCATAGTTTGACCTGCTTTTAGTTCTATTTTTTTTGTACTGGAGAAAGCTTTGAATGCCAAGCCCTTATTTAATTTTTAGCAGGCAATGGAAGTTTTGTAGGCACTCAGAAGAGGTCATTTATTTTGTAATTTAAGGTGGATTGGGTTAGAGGAAAGATAATAAGTTGCATAATTGCCTCAGTGTGTCACTACTTTTCTCCCTACCCCCACCCCATCCATGCTTTAATGTGTGGGGTGATCTTTAGAGGTCTGAGTAAAGGTATCAAAGAATTGGATCTCTGAAGGAGGTTCTAGATTGTGGTCTATAAATTGGGGAGGTTCTGGATTGTGGTCTCAAAAATTGGGGACTCCTGAACTTGAGTGTCCTACAAACTTCCCCTTCCCTCCACCTCACCTCCCCTACTCCTACCCCTTTGCTCCCAAACTCCAGTGTATTGTAACCAGATTCTTAACCTCATGAACACTGGTTTGAACCCACATGGCATAACTGAAATCAGCTGGGGTAAGAGTTCAGCATGCAAGAATAGGAAGGGGAGAGCATGTTTGGCTGTGGTGCTGTGACCTTTGGTGTTTGAGCAAGAACACCAGAGCACCCCTTTGGCTCTCTCTATTCCTTCCTCACCAATCTAAAAACTCTTTTATGTTTGACACGTTTAATTTTGAAGTTAGACTTGTATGACTAGAGCACTGACAAGCATCATGGTAGTTTAATAGCTGAGAAATTGGTAGGTCAGTTGTTAAAATACTGGGATTCGGGTTGAAATAGTGACCTTCATTCAGTTTGGTAGCTGTGAGAGCAAGTGCATTGCTCAAAATGCCTTTTCCCACTTGGGGCTGGCCTGATAACAAGCATCTTTAAATAGTTCCACCTTATTTGTATTTGATGTGGAAGTCATTTAGAAGGAAAGCATAGACTTGGAGTCATTTCAGTTCACATAGTACTGAAGTGGAATGAAAGTTAACAAGGTTTAGGGGACTTGCTTTCACAAGAAGTTAAATATGTCACAATGTTGTCTTGAGGCAGTTTAATACCTTGCTTTAGCACTAGTCTTGTATAAACTGGTTTGGTCAGAGGGCTCAGTCAGTCATTCTTGATAGTTGGGCAGTTAAGCAAAGGCTCAGAGTCAGTGTAGCCAGGAGGGTTAGCCTTAAGAGCCCCCCTCCACCCCCAACTCCAAGTTCTTACTCTTGGATTCTCTCACTGTTTGGAATTATAAGGAATCCCATGCTGTGTGGCAGAATCCTCTCTACTTAGAATTCTTCCTTCCCTTCCCTCTTTCCCCATCCCTCTTCCCCCTTGATACCTCTTTGCTTCTCCACCCCCCTCCCCCACCCATTATTCAGTTGACTACCCTCTAAAAGCTTGCAAATTCTTCATAAGTTGTCCTGTCATTCCCACAGGCCTTTTTAAATGGACCGGTTTATACAGTATCCACAGATGGACCTGTGTCTTTTGTTCCTTTGGCTAAGTGGGCTCTGTAGGGGGTTCAACTTAATCCCACACTGACCAAGAGCTGGAATCAACTCTGTTGCACTACCCCTTCATTCTTACTGAAATAGCCCAATTGTGCAGTATGAAATCTGCCCCTAGGTAACTTTTTTTTAAATTCACTCACTGATTACAGCTCGTTTCAAATTTGTGTCGTGAGCTCCTTTTTAAAGGAAAAAAGAAAATAAACAACTTTTTTTGTGTGAATTTCATGCTGGTGACAAGGTGCCGGATTGACAGCCCTGGAGACTGAAATCCTCTATTTATCCACAGGACAGGTACAGCACAGGCAGCGACAGTGCGAGCTTTCCCCACACCACCCCGTCTATGTGCCTCAACCCTGACCTGGAGGGACCACCTCTAGAGGTGAGAGGGGATGTTCAGTCTCCAAGGCTCACTCAATCCTTCCGCCTCAGCCGAGACTGCCAACACACGGGGGGCCAGTGGCGCTGGTGATTTTTGTGCTGTGGACAACACCTGTCCACGGGGACCTGGACTGACCCCCCCACCTCATTTCACACAGGCCGTGTAGCCCACCAGATGGTAACACCAACTCTCTTTTTTTTTTATTTTTTTATTTTTTTTACTTTTGGTTCAACCCCTCTTCCCCCTCTCCTACTCCTCCCACCCCATTTTCACCTTTCTCCCACTCCTACCTGGGTGCACTTTTGGGGGTACTAGCCATAGTGATGTGAGAAGCTTCACATCCTGTTAACCAACCACTCCTTCCTTCCCCTCCCTTTTTCCCTTTTCCATACCTCCTTTTCCTCACCCCATTGCCCTGAAGACCCAGCTCCCCTTTTGGGAGGTTATGGTGTGGGGGGAGGAGGGAATAGTGGGAGCTGCAAGTGCCTTTTATGGAGGGGAGGTGGGAGAAGGCAGGACTTGAAGCACAGTGATTTTTGTTTTCCTTTGGTTAGCTCCCTAGTGTTAGGGACCCAGTCAGCTTCCAGTGCACATAAGGTTTTTAAGTAGATTAAGGAAAAAAATAAAGGAAAGTGTTTGAAGACATGCCATGTAGGTTATGTGCAGATATAAATCATTCATGACACCATGATTGGTAGAGGGTTGGGGTGGGGATGGAAGAGACCATTTTCCTTCTAGGCTATCTTGTATACAGGGAAGAAGGTGGGGGTCTTGGTCAATCGAGGCATTGCTGTAATCTTCCCACATTTTCATAAAGAAGCAGATTGTTTTGCCTTGATTTCGGGGACCTTGGCTGCTTTTATTAGGATCCCTGGAATAAAGTGATTATATTTAGGGTTCAAAGAAGGCCAGCTCAGGTCTGACTCTTATTTGTAAGATACCCTCTATTGCCTCAATCCCTGACCTCCCCATTCTCTAGTTCAACTCTGGCTTCCTGGCTAGTTGAATCCTATCCCCCCTTCCCCACTGGGTGGCTGTCCGTGATTGGTTTTTAATAGGAACTGTTTTCCTCCTTTTGTAGGCCTATACCATTCAAGGACAGTATGCCATTCCACAGCCAGATGTAAGTTTTGTTTTCACTTCTTGTTTTGCAAAGCTCCTTCTCCCATCCAAAATTGTCTATGACTCCTTTCTCCCAAGTATCCCCAGTGAGTTGGGTTTTAAACATTTGCAATATTGTTATCCTCACAAGGTGAACCACATATTTTGGCCTTTAAATAAAAGATTTTACCAGGACATACTAGAACCTTGTTTGCCTTTTAACATTTAACCCCAACAAATTATAGTCAAGGAGATTATTAGCTTCTACTTTCTCCTGTGATTCAGATTCCTCTGTCTAAAAGAAATGCTTCATGGTATACTCTCATTTGTTATTTCTGGGCACAGTTTAAATTTACAGTCGAGTTTGTCTCCATGAATAGTGTTCTTTTCATGGGGGGAGTGGGAGCTTGGTTTGCCCTTGTATTCCTCCATCTAAGGTGGCAATTTATTTAAAAAGCAGTTGGGGGGGTGGCACAGAGAAAGTTAGAAAGTGAACATTTGGGAATTTAACTCAAAACCTTCCCTGTCACCAAAACCTTCCTTGTCACTAAAAACTCCTATGTTAAAGTGCTGGTATTTAGACTTTGTTGAAGGCCATTTCTTTCTGCATTCTTCCTTTATCCTTACTAACCTTTTTAGGTGCTTGGAAAGTTGAATTTCGCTCTTGGTTAGTGGTAGGCCTCACGAGAGAGGGAAATAGACTTGAAGAGGGATTATTTTTGTAACAGCCAGGACATTTTATGTAGATGCAGAAAAATAGCTGTAGAAGTTGTTGGTGGGGACTAAATAAACCCAGTTTGGTTTCTTCTTAACTTCTCTCCTTGCAGTCTCCCTATCCCCCCATCTCCTCACCTCTTCCCAGTACTGGCGGAACCCTGCATGGTGTGTTTTCCCTAGCACCACTGCACAGTTTGTTTATCTCGCCTGTCTGTGCTTGTCCCTGGGGCAACTGTTGCAATGGCTGCAAACACCTTCATTAAATAGCCCACACGGGGATGGTTGTTGGGCGCATATTGTTGCTTTCCTTTTCACAGAACACAAAGTGCATTCATTCTCTTACACTGATATCCTAACCCTTGTCCTTCATATTCTGCCCATGCCCTGGATTGTATTGTGAGCCCAAGCCCTTACCCTCTGTTGTAGTTGGAGTAGTAAACTTTGGTGATCAGGAGCTCTCTGCATTTTCACATCTGAATGTACTCCATCCTTGGTTTTGTTAGTCTCCTAATGGCAGTCTCTCTTGTTTCCTTCCTGCAGTTGACCAAGCTGCACCAGTTGGCAATGCAACAGTCTCATTTTCCCATGACGCATGGCAACACCGGATTCAGTGGTATGGATACCTCAGTGTTTATTTCTGTATGGTGTAGTACAAGACAGAGGCCAGTCCCAAGGTCTCAGCTTGACATCTGTTAAACAAACTTCATTACCCAGCATCCTGCTGGCTTAAACTTGGCCTGTCTACTATGGCTAAACCCAAGGAGGTAATGTGTTTGTTAACGTGGTTTTCATTTGGGGTGAGTTATGTGAGAAGAATAAAAAGGCCCTGTAAGGTTTGGGGGTGAGGTATGGGGATGCTTGTCAGGCAAAGGGTAGGCTGATATTTCATATAACCCATCCTAATTGTTGCCCCCTTGATCTGATCAGCTCCCCCTTTCTCTCCACCAGCTATTCACAGACTTGGGTAGAGACAATCCATTTGTGCCAAATTGTATAGTGTTTTTTGTTTTTGTTTTTGTTTTTGTTTTCTGGGCTTTTTTTTCTGTATAAGGAATAACTTGTCCGATAGGGTTAGGATGAGACCACCAAACTCATTTTCACTTGTATCTTAACAGGCATTGAATCCAGCTCTCCAGAGGTGAAAGGCTATTGGGGTAATGATTAAAAAAAAAAATCTGTAGTATTCTACTGTTATATTAATAAACTGGTGGGAGTCTTGTTTCACTGCCCATGAACCATACTAGCAACATGCACATGGCAGAGAGGAGCTGAGAGAGCAAAGGGGTAGGCCTGGTGCCCCCAGGGGTCCCTTGATGGATCTGGCCATCCCTTTCTAAAAATGCAGTTGAGGGCAGGACTAGGTTTATGAGGGTTAGCCAGCAGGCCTGGCCCAGTCCAGATGTCATTGTAGATGGGTATGGGTGTTTGCTGATTTTTTTTTCTTTTTTCTTTGGAAAATCAAACAAAAGTCAGAACAAATTGAGCAAAAGACAGGGAATAAATCTGGAGAAATCAACTCCCTCGCCTGACTGCCATTTCATTCTTTCTGACCTTTAAGTATAGGTTAGGAGGATAGAGTTAGAGGGTATTAATCTGATACAGGTATATTTAAAGCAACTCTGCATGTGTGCCAAAAATCCATGGTACCCAATAACAGGCATGATATTGGCATTGGTGATAGTGAGCGTTGCGTGAGATAAAATTGGAACACAACAGTAGGAAATCCTAAGCAGAAAAGGGGAAGAAGTACAGAAGGACTTAATGTTTAGATTTTGGTCCTGTTTTATTTAGGATACCACACTCCTTTGCCCCTTGCTATCCCCCTATCCCTAATAGACTGGGCTTTGCAGGAAATGGCATGAAATCAGATCTTCTGAGTGTACAGAAGAACCTTTCCAGCATTATTTCTACACCCCTCTCCCCTCTCCCCTCTTTCCTCCTTGGAGGCTTCCAAGTTAGTGATGAATCCCAACAGCCAATGCTGGGTTTCCAGTTTAATTTCTTTCTGTTAGTTTAATGTGCAAATCAGTGTAGTTTTGCATGCTATGCATTGAACTTCCTTGCTCTCTTCTGTCTTTTAGCAGGTTTGGATGCATCTGCTCAGACTACTTCTCATGAACTCACCATTCCAAATGATGTAAGTATAATTGGATGGATTGCATGGGATGAAAGAAAGTAAAGAGAATTGGCTTTAAAGAAGAGAATTGTCCAGCTACTCTTACGTTTGAGGAAAAGTCAATGAGAATTTTTAAACCCTAGATTAAGTTTTTTAAAGTACATAGAATACTGAGTACAGATTACAAAGAATGTTGATATTGACAATTGTTTTTGGGCATTATGAGGAAGGAAGAACCAGTTTGTCTCAAGTAGAAATTCCATTTTCCTTTGTTTCGTATAGAATTTGAAGCTTTTTTTTTTTTTGCGGTATTGGGGATTGAACCCAGAGGCATTTTACCTCCAAGCTCCACCCCCAGCCCTATTTTTTATTCTTTAATTTGAACAGGGTCTCACTAAGTTGCGGAGGGCCTCACTAAGTAGCTGAGGCTGGTCACCAACCTGTAATCCTCCTGTCTCAGCCTCCCAAGCACTGATATTACAGGCATGCACCACCACACCCAGATTGAAGCTTTGTTCTTAAAGAATTGGATGGCAGTGGTCCTTGAATGTTATATCTTTGCGTCCAACAGGGTAATTAGTAACTACATGTGGCTATTTTATAATAAAAATAAATTCAAAGCCAGGCATGGTGGTGCATGTCTGTAATTCCATTACTTAGAAGGCTAAGACAGGATTGTAGGTTTGAGACCAGACTCAGCAACTTGGTGAGGCCCTCAGTAGCTTAGTAAGACCCTGCTTCAAAATAAAAATGGGCCTGGGATAGCTCAGAAGTAGGATGCCCCTGGATTCAATCCCCAGTACCATAAAAAAATAAAAATAAACAAATAGATTCAATTTTCAGTCTTATTAGCCACAATCAGGTGTACAATAGCCACACAGTACCATCTTGTATTGCTGTTTATAGTATTGTATGGTTCAGGTGTAATTTTTTTCCCAAGGCCAAAGCTTTAGAAATTACCCACAGTTCTTGTCAGTATAGGAAGTTAGTAATCATGGAGGATTAGTTGAAGCATATTAATTGTCCAAAACTGAAGGTGCCTTTATTTCTAGCCATCTAATTAGATTTCATATCATCTTTGGAATTAGTATTCAGGACAGAAATAATGAAAAGCTAATGCTTGCTTGGACTAGGAGTTAGTTTGGAGAAGTTTGGAAATGGCTCTGACCTGAAGTAGTAGACAGAAGGGGGTCTGTCAGAAGTTGAAATGGGATCTATAACTCAATTTTTTTTTTTTTTTTTTTTTTTGGCGGTACCGGGGATTGAACGCAGGGGCGTTCTACCTTCGCGCTACGCCCCCGGCCCTATTTTTCACACTTTATTTTGAAGCCGGGTCTCACGAAGTTGCGGAGGACCTCACTAAGTAGAGGGGGAGAGAGAGAGAGAGAGCACGCTGAGGCTGGCCGCGAACATAGATCCTCCGGTCTCCCAAAGTACTGGGATTGCAAGCGTGGGCCACCACGCCCGGCATAACTCAATTATTTTTAACAAGGAATAAAGGGACTGGGGATATAGCTCAGTGGTAGAGCAGCACTTGCCTATCATGTGCAGGGCCCTGGGTTCAACCCCTAGGACTGCCAAAAAATGAAAACAAACAAGGAATATATGGAGTTTAGGATGATGATAGTAGTTCCCGTTACCATATTTGTAGACCCAAATTTTAGAAGCTAGAGAGATGGGATGGAATTCTTTGGTTTTTACTTTGCAAGTCTTAATTTGGTGTACCTTGTCTCCCCCCCCATCAAGTTGATTGGCTGCATAATCGGGCGTCAAGGCGCCAAAATCAATGAGATCCGTCAGATGTCTGGTGCGCAGATCAAAATTGCGAACCCAGTGGAAGGATCTACTGATAGGCAGGTTACCATCACTGGATCTGCTGCCAGCATTAGCCTGGCTCAATATCTAATCAATGTCAGGTAAGGTTGCCGTACCTTTTTGCCTTAATGCCAATACAGTAATAGTGTGTTTTGAAAACATTGTAATATATTACTAAGTATGGGAGTACTTGGAATGGGTAGAAATGGGTAACAAAATTTCTTAAAAAGTTTAGGTTTGCTTCTGTCTTTAGCAGAAAAAGTAACTAGACTGCAGTAAGTTTGCATGGGGTGGCATAGATTGCTTTTGATGGTTTGGGGAGTGGAAGAGATGACATGTGTTCAGTAGTAGGACAGTGCTCTGACAAGAACAGTCATACTGACAACCCAAATGTGTGTTTCTCTTGCTAATAATGCATGTCATATAGACCAGTATTTCTTTCACTGAGTTGACTTGGGGGACTAAATTGAAGCACCTTTAGTTAAGGGTAATAATGTGACATCAAAGCAATTATTTGGAGGCAGCCATTACCATTTATTCTGGAAACATCCATTTTTCTCAAATTGTGTGTTCGGTGTTTGAGAATTTGTGGGACAGGGGAGGCACTGGTATGGGAATTTCCAGAAATGCCAGGTGCATTTTTCTCATTCCTCCCCCAGTCTCACCCCTTAATGACTTTCTGAGGTTTTATTTCACTTATCCTATACTTAGGTAATGTCAAAACACACAATTGTTCATGTCAAATGAGCTCTAAGGATGTTTATATTTCTTGCTTTCTTAGCTTTCTTAGCTCTCGGTGTTAATTGCTTAGTAAAATTTTAAACCAGTGTAGGCAACCCATTTCCTAGTGGACTTAGCTATCCTTTTTATGGGAAGTGTCAATCTAGTTTTCATTTTTACCTTTCTCATAAGTATTGGGTCTCTTCATCGTGGCAGTTTTGAGTTCTTGGATCTGGTACAAGGGAAATGATTCCTAAGTATGAAGTCTATATTCTTGTCATTCTTGTACTGACCTTCTATCCTTAGTTGAAAACATTATCTAAATTGCTTAGTAGTGATCCTGAGTTGCCTCTTTCATGCCTTGAGGTACTAAGAGTTTTCATGTAGAAAAGACTTTCCTATGTCCAGATCTTTTTTCTTCAGATACCAAATACATCAAGTTAGAGTAAAATGGTTGTACGCATTTATACAGAGGCTGTGTTGGCAATGATTTCCTGTTTCTAGTTAGGGCATTGGAGGGGTATGTTAACAGGCAAGAATCATGTTTTTGGAGTCTAGAAATTGTTTTCTTTTTTTTTTTGGAAAGGGTTGTTCTGAATATATTGTCAGATAGTTTGAATTGTGACAATTTAAATGTGCCTGCTTGCCTGGCCCCTAATCAGTTTGTAGAGAGGCATAACTTACCTATTTAGAGTCAGTTTTCAGGATTCTTATTGAATGTCTGGCTGTGATAGGATCATCCTATTTAAGGAAATTGTCCAAGCTATGGATTTGGGTCAGAACTTTTTAAAGCTTCATTGAACACCAAAGTGAGGACTATGCATAGATAAAACTCCATCTCATCTTGGTCCAGTTTGAATGAAAAAATCAAGCTGGCTTTTATTACTATGCAAGAAGGATTAATCTGTGTTTATTAAGGGAGTCTGAGCGTTTTGGTGTTTTCATGGTGGCAGTCTAGGTCCTTTCTACATTTAATTGATTACTGTGTCCCCTTCCTTTATGGATTGCATTTGACTTTGATGAAAGGTAAATAAAATGGAGTCTTAGGACATTCCCTGCTCTTGAATAGGTAGCCTTGTGGGGCAGATTGTCTGGCCAAAGTTCAGTGAATACCTGCATTTCTGGCTTAAATACAGAGGCATTTGGGAGACATAGGTTATTACTGGTATTTGTTATTTGGAACTTACTTTAAGAATAGTAAAGCATTATTTTTGCATTTTTAAACACAAATGGATGGTAGTGCTTAAGTTTCCTCAGTTCTGTAATGTCAACATTAGAATGTGGTCAGTCAAAACAAAGAGGCCATTATATTGTCCACCACTTCCCACCAGAAAAGCTTATATAGTTCTTGTCTACACTTCTGTTCTTATTTTTCTTTAGAAATGCCACATCTTTGAAGTTTGAAAATCAGTCAGTGACCTACTTTGTTCTAATATATTGGTTCATTTGATAAGGAGATGTAAGCAGACCTTAATATTAACTACAGGAAAAACCAAAAATATGTAACATTCAAAGCTTCATGAATAATGGTTGGATAATTGGTTTACCATTAGGATGGGAAATTGACATTTGATTAGTGGGCGAAATATTTCTTATTTGGAGATTGTATGTATATTCTTTTCAGTTTCTACCTGAAATCATTCCTTTCTGACTTCTTGGGTGGGTTAGTGTATAGGATACTGGGAAGTATGTGCTGTATGTATTCTATTCTCAGTTCATCAGTTTTTTCTTGACTGGAGCAATTTTAAATAGCATTGTGGAATAGAAGGTGGCAAACTATACATGTTTTGAGGGTGGGATACAGGCGAAAAAAGAGACAACTTGTCACAGTTGTCAAGTCTTCCTAATTGGCAACCAAAGGCACTTACTGATATAACTGAAGTGGTTTTTTGTCCTGTACTTTTTCCCTTTTGTGGTCTTCCCTTCCACCCACCCTTTTTTTTTTGTTCCTTTTTTCCTCTGTTACAGTTTAGAAAACGCTAAACCCTCCTCCCAGGCAGCCTCCGTCACGATCCCTGATCACCTCAGCATCAACCTCTCTCAACCCTCCACCCCTTCTTCTTCTTCTTCCTCCTCCACCACCACCCCCTCGCTCGCCACAGCGGGGACCTCCGACGCACCCTCCAGCCTCCCCAACCCTCTTCCGACCGCCCCTTGTGTCTCCAGTCTGCTTGGCATGAAACCCATCCCTCTCCTGGCTCTAAATGTTGTGTCTGCTGCTAAGGGTACCGGGGCTTCAGCTACCACCACCACCACCTCAGCGGTGCCATGTGTAACTAACAAACTGAAAGGCGAGAAACAGAGATTCTCCCCCTACTGAGTGCATATCTTGAGGCATCTCAAGTGTTTATTGGTTCATTTTATTTTCCTTTGTTAAAATTGGTGAGAACCAAACTATTGTGAGCTTGTGACCGTTTTCTTTTTACTACTTTGGGGTATTTGGGGTATAGCTGGGTGGGGATGGGGGGCCAATGGTAACCCTTGTTTAGGTTTAGGTCATTTCAGCTGAGTGCCTGTTTCAGAGTCTGACTTGTTGAATTCTTTATCTGGAGCCACAGTTCTTGCTCTTTGCTCTCATTTTGTTACTTTTTTTGTAGCTTTATTATTCTGCCTTGCAATATAACAATGTGTTAGGCTCTGTGTTAATGAATAAAAGCTTCTCCGTTAACCCATTACTTCTTAATATTATTTAATGGTTAAGCTATCAGCAGGCCTATGTGGCCAGATTTGTGTTTCTAGCTATAATAAAGTTGCCACAGTAAGAACCTTAGTTCACCGTGTGCTGTACCTGGTAAAGGGGTGGGAACTTAAGACCTGTGGCTATTTGACTAGGGAATCTGTACAACTGACTTGATCCTTTTTTGTGTCCCAGGCTAATTTTTATAAAACTTTGCCAATAGTCCTTTTTTTACAAAACTATGCAAAGAGAGGAGGCCTATGGGTTTTTAGATACTGAGGGTCCTTCACATTAGCAAGAACCTTCATTAGAGAAGGATAGTTTCTCAGATCCTATACCTCCCAACAGAAGCAGGTAACAAGGATGCCATCCAAGGCTTCTGTTTCCTTGGTAAGTGATTATTGAGGAGCTTTTCCAAGGCATACATACAGAGAACTTCTTTAACCAGAATGGTGAGGCAAGGTTGGATAAGTCAGTGTTAGGCAACCTCTGTCTACATTCCTATGAAAGAGCATTACCCTTTCATCTGTGACATGACGAAGGTGAACAACCAACCTGTGACTTAATAGAAAAGGATGCTGAATAGTTATCCTAAACCAACTCTTGTCACCCAAGTTCCTTTACTCTTCTGTTCCTACTTTCCCTTCCCTCTCCCCACCAACACTATTTGTAAGTAGGAAATTACATGCTTAGGGATCAACTAAACTCTAACTCAATTAGAGCCCTAAGAGAATTTTAATTTGTAGGTCATACAAGTGACTGTTCAAGACTCAGAATTTGTGCTTTAATTTTACTTAGTGTATTTAATTCCCTGAATCTTACTTTGTCGGTGCTGGGATTTGAACCCAGGGCCTTATATGATGCTACCACTGAGCTGTATACACCTATCCATTTATTTATTTCTTTATCCCAAGATGAGTACAAGTCTGTGTCCATAAAAAAATAAAAACGTGGGCTGGGGATATAGCTCTGGAAGAGTGCCTAGCATGCACTAAGCCTCTGGTTCAATCCCCAGCACTGCAAAAGGAAGAAAAAAATACTCTAGGGGCCTCTAATTTTCTTCCATTTAACATATTGTAGGCATACAGAATGTTTAATGTTCTTCCCAGGCATTAGCAAAATGGAGCTTTCTCCCGGATGACCCCTCCACATTCCCTTTGGTTGACATTGTTAAAAAACAAATGAAGGCCGGGCGTGGTGGCGCACGCATGTAATCCCAGTACTTTGGGAAGCGGAGACCGGAGGATCCGGGTTCCGGGTTCACGGCCAGCCTCAGCGCGCTCTCTCTCTCCCTGTCTCTCTCTCTCTCTCTACCTAGTAAGGCCCTCCGCAACTTCGTGAGACCCAGTTTCAAAATAAAGTATAAAAAAATAGGGCCGGGGTGTAGCGCCGAGGTAGAACGCCCCTGGGTTCAATCCCCGGTACCACAAAGAAAAAAAAAAACAACAAATGAAACCTAGTCATGAGTATTTCACCAAATCTTGCTCTTTAATATTATTGTGGCTCCTCCATCCACGATTGGGCCTTTGAAGTAGTGTGACATGCTGCAGTTCTGCATGAGGGGCAAACGTCATTGTTAACTAGAAGTTTTCATGTTAGTTGATCCTATTGTGCACCTCTCACTTGGTGAGTTCCCTCTGTGACTAGGACTTAACTGTACTGATACCATCTTCCCCGAGGGCTTGGATTTTTTAAGTTTATCCAGTTTTTAATTGGGAGGCCCCTTAACCTAATGAATATTTCCTAAGGAAGGATTGCTGGTAAGGAATCCAGATGTTTAAGGGGCTAACTATCATAACCACCTTCAAAGAAAGATACTTGATGTTAAGTTTCTTAAAAACAGCCTGGCATGGTGGCTCACGCTTGTAATCCCAGTACATGGGAGGCTGAGACAGGAGGATCGCAAGTTCACAGCCACCCTCAGAAAATTAGCAAGGCTCTCGGCAACTTAGATCATTTTATCCAAATGAAAAATAAAACAGGACTCTGGGGGTGTAGCTCGGATCCCCAGTACTATTTTTTTTCCCTGGAGTGAGGATGTAGTTCAATGGCAGAGAGCTTGCCTAGCATGCACAAGGCCATGTGTTCAATCCGTAGTACCACTACCAAAAAACAAAAACGAAAGAATAGATTTTGAGCTGGGCATGGTGTCACTCACCTGTAATTCCTGTACTTGGGTGACTGAGACAGGAGGAATGCAGGTTCAAGGACAGCCTCAGCAAGTAGTGAGACTCTCATCAACCTAGTGAGACCCTGTTTCCAAATAAAATCGGGCTGGGTGTGTAGCTCGAAGGTAGAATCCCCCTGGGTTCAATCCCCAGTACCACCCAAAATAAAAAAAAATTTTTTTCTTATAATCTTAGAGCTCCCCCATGTAGACCATTTCCTAAAGTCCCTATTGTATTAATATTTGTGGTGCTGGGAACTGAACCCAGGGCTACCTCCTTATGTGCATCCTAGGCAAGTACTACATCACTGAGCTACAATCCCAGTCCTCTTAATATATTTGTGGTAGGTTTTTCCTTCTGCTTGCCTCACTCACCCCCATACACATACACCTGACTCCTGTCAGTTGCTGCTCAGGCTTGTTGAAAGTTCTTTTTGATCTCTGAGGCCAAAGTGCTATCACTTTCTTGCATTAACTTTTTTTTTTTTTTTGGCAGTACTAGGGATTGAACCCAGGGTCATTCTACCTCTGAGCTATACCCCCAGCCCTATTTTTTATTCTTTATTTTGAAATAGGGTCTCACTAAATTTTGGAGGGTCTCTGAGTAGCTGAGGCAGGCTGTGAACCTGTGGTCCTCCTGTCTCAGCCTCCCAAGTACTGGGATTATAAGCGTTAGCCACCACGCCCGGCTTGCATTAACTTTTTTTTAGGTCCTAGACCTAAACCATAGCCAGCAGTTCCTTTCCTGAATCATCTTCCACTGAAACTTTATTTATTTATTTATTGGTACCGGGGATGGAACCCATGGGCATTCTACCTCCGAGCTACACCCCCAGCCGTATTTTTTTATTCTTTGTTTTGAAACAGGGTCTCACAGTTGCGGACAGCCTCACTAAGTAGCTGAGGCTGGCTGCGAACCTGCGATCCTCCTGTCTCAGCCTCCCAAGTACTGGGATTACAAGCGTGCGCCACCACACCTGGCCTTCCACTGAAACTTTTAATTCAGGGTTTGTTGTTGACCTTGCCCTAGATTGTCCTATTTTAAGAGTGGCAAGAATCTGCCCCCTTTTTTTTGTGGTGCTGGGGATTGAACCCATGGTCTTGTGCGCTTTACCATTGAGCTACGTCCCCAGCCCAGTGTGTGCCCTATTAAGACCTAAATACTCCTCTTCTTGCTGAGGTCGAGAGATAATTTTTTACTTGAAAACAAATACAGTTTATAGTTGGACTTTTCAGTTTCCTAGTCCTTGGTTTTCCCTTCTGGGCAGCTTTTGGCTTTGCAGTTGTTGTGGAAGGGTACAGATGGTGATTTGGCTGTCATGTTTTCTTGACTAGGCACCACAAATAGGTAATCTTTTGTGAAATAACTTTATGATGTGGAACTGACTCAAAACTACTTAGTGTTTAAGAGTTCAAAGTGAGCCAAGCATGGTGGCGCACACTTGTAATTCCAGTACTTGGGAGGCTGAGACCAGAAGATCCAGGTTCGCGGCCAGCCTCAGCAATTTAGCGAAACCTTCTTTCAAAATAAAGAATAAAAAATAGGGCTGGAGGTGTATCTTGGAGGTAGAATTCCCCTGGGTTCAATCATTAGTACCGCAAAAAAAAAATTTTTTTTCAAAGTGGTAGCCAAGTCTTGCTGGCTATCAGTGAACACTGAATACCTTTCCCTCAAAGCCCTCAGTTGGATTTCAGGAATGCAAATGACCTATTTGAAACAGACAGGCATTATAGCCATGTATGCTTGTATAGAGGATTTGGCTCAAGATGACCATAGATTTAGGCCTTTCTAGAATGAGCTTGGAAATTCAAGCAAAGTGTGTGTGTGTTTTCCTGTCACTTCTAAATCCTGAAATTTAAGCTTAAGAACAACTTAAGCTTAAATAACTTGCTGTTCCCTCTTTAACATCCTGTAGCATTTAAATTTCTATTTAAAGTAATGGCCTTCCTGTAGGTAGAGAGACCGAGGGCAAAGTAAAGGTTTGAGTTGTCTAAGCATTAAATTCCTGAGGCCACTTCCCAGATAATTGTTTGTTTCCTTAACTTCTATCTGCTGGCATTTTGGGAGGAGGTACAATAAGATGAGCAATGTACAGTAACATTGCTTTTGTGTACCACATCCTCCAAGAGAGTCTTTCTTTGGTGAGTGGCATATTTTAGAAAGAAAGATTCCGGAAAACTCTGTGTGTAGTGCTGGGGATTGAACCCAGGAGCATCCTACCTCCGAGCTACATCCCCAACCCTATTATATTATTTGGAAACAGGGTCTAAGTTGCTCAGGCTGGCCTCAAACCTGTGACCCTCCTGTCCCAGCCTCCCAAGTACTGGGGTTATATGCATGCACCACCACACCTGGCCAGAGAGGATAATCTTGAGGGACTTCACCAAGGTGCTCTATTTCATTCCATTCTGAGATAGTTTGACTCAGGAAGCTTGGACTGTAGTGGTTTAAAAAAGCATAATGGTCCTGGCTAATCCAAGAAACCTGGAAAGGGCAAAATTGCTGATTTTGTAGTCCTTCCTCATTTCACCAGCCAGGCTGAAAGTTAAAGAGGTGAGGTGCAGCTGGGCACTGGGAAAACTAACTTTGAGTTCTTGTTTCTGTGTTACAGGCTTTCCTCGGAGACGGGTGGCATGGGGAGCAGCTAGAACAATGCAGATTCATCCATAATCCCTTTCTGCTGTTCACCACCACTCATGATCCATCTGTGTAGTTTCTGAACAGTCAGCGATTCCAGGTTTTAAATAGTTTGTAAATTTTCAGTTTCTACACACTTTATCATCCACTCGTGATTTTTTAATTAAAGCGTTTTAATTCCTTTCTCTGTTCAGCTGTTAATGCTGAGATCCATATTTAGTTTTATAAGCTTTTCCTTCCCCCCTTTTTTTTTTTTTTTTTTTTTTTTTGGCTCATGAATTTTTCTGTTTGTCATGGAAATGTAAGAGTGGAATATTAATACATTTCAGTTTAGTTCTGTAATGTCAGGAATTTTTCAAAAAAAATTAAAAGATGGACTGGAGCTTTTTCTTTGTGAATAGAAACTGGATGCCACAGTGATTCATGTGGGTTTTATTCCTGTTGTGTTGCTGTTATTTTTGTACTTTTATCCCTCACAGAACCCTAATTGGGTTTGAATAGAAACCTTTATTGCAATTAAGGTATTTTCTTGTTTTACCACTCCCATGTTTTTTATTGGCTTTTACCCCAAAATCCTATACCTGGTTGGTCCTTGAAAAACTTGTATCCAAAGATGGAGGATTAGGCTTTCCTAGGAATTGACTGTAGAGCAGGCATGTACTTCCAGGCAGATTTGGGGGGGGGGTGCACATGCATATACATGGAAATGGTTGAACCTGTATCAGATTGGGATTCAACTTCTTGGGGTTTCTTGTTCAAGCTTGCATATTTTAAACTAAGACTTCAGTCTGTTGTTTTTAGTAACTGTTCATTTATAGTCTACAACAAAAGTATTTATGATCCACTTCTGTCCTTGTCCTAAAATCATTTAGAAAAGTAGGTACCTGCTACTATTTATGCTGATAATTTTTAAAGGTTAAAAGTTTGAGATGATGCTCATTTAGTGGTAAAAGATAAGAAAGTAACTTGTCCAAAGTCCTCATAAATTCTGGAACCCAAGACTCCTAGCAAACCTGGTGTGCTGTCCCATTCATTCACGAAGAAAACCCTCAACACCTAGGCCTGCATGGAGTGTTTATATTTCAAGGTTTTTCACAGGGGTTACAATATGACAGTCCCCACCCCAATCAGGCACCAGGATAAAAGCAGGGACTTAAACAGCACCCCAGTTCTTCAGCCTGAGCCATCACATGCTATCATACTCCTAACCTCCCCCTGGACCCTAAGTCAGGGCTTGGGTAGAGAAATGGAGGGACAAAAAAATGAGTTACATTGCCACCTGAGAAACCTCAGAGGGGAGGACCCATCCTTAGTCTCCCTCCTCCCAAGTGCAAAATGTGTAAACAGAGTAAACAGAAAACAGAAAAGTGCAGTCTAAGTGGTTTCCTCTCCTGCCCCCCAGTGTTGGGGGTAAGAGCCTAGAGACAAGCCTGGCTTTTCTACTGCCTAGTTGCTGAACATAAGGATTGGGATGAAGCAGGAAGGGGCCAGTCTCCCCTTACAGCTCTAGGGCAGTACTTGTCATTCATCTCCACAGCTGCCAGTGTCCCTAGAGTTTATCAGGTGAATTGGATGGGGTCAGTCCCCCTTAAGCCTGAATTCAGGCTCGGACAGCCCCATCTTTCTCTGATTATGTGGCGCATATATATTATTTATATAAATATTTTTCTATGTACAAGGAATAAGAGTGGCTTTCATGGAGGGAGGGAGGATGGGGGCCGCAAGGCATCAACGCTGTTGGAGTTGTCCAATTCAGTGCTGTCACAGTCTGAGTCCTCAGAATTAGGGCCCTGTGAGGAAGAGTAGAAGTGCAGTGAGAATGGGGCTCAGCATCTCTTGGTATTACAGATTCCTCCCTTGCTGTGGTCTTTTTAATATTTGGCAGCTTACTGATTTTGCTTCCAGGATTTAGTTACTCAGGTTGTTTTCTAAAGCACAGGATTCATATTTTCAGGATCCTTCCCTTGTTGCAATATAGCTGCCATGCAAGGTATCATACTAAGTGCTCTGTACCATAGGCCTCTAATTCCAGCATGTGGATATTTGCCTCTGGGAGGGGAAGATGAAAGCTAAATACCTGTATTTCAGGTCTGCATCTGTCTCCCCCAAAGATGTCCAATGACCAGGCATCCTGTCCCATGTCTGGTTGTCTCTATTCTTGACTCACCTGCTCACCTCTGAGTAGGTCCTGGTGTGGGATTGGCAGGGAGTTAGGTTCAGGGTCAGGGACCACCTCTGAAGCAGGTGGGTCCAGTGGGATTTCTGAACCCTGGGAGCACATGTCGTCAGACCGGTCATCTGGCCGTTCATCAGTGTTGGTACTGCCAACTTCAGGTGTGCCACTGGGGGAAGGCTCACTAGCTGTACCCTCCTCCCCATCTGATGGATTCTCTGAGCTGAAGGTAGATAGTGACTGGCGCATATTCATGCCCTGAGGCCACCTAAATGTTGGGAAGAAGGGGTGGGGGTGTTAGAGCTACTTTTGCCTCTTGCAGCCCAGATAGCACAAGAAGGCCATTGCTGCCTGTACTCATGTTACTCACCTCTGGCTTGGAGGCAGCTCTACCTCACTGTCCACCTCTCCTTCCTCCTCTTCTGAGGAGATGCCACGTTTCTGCAGGAGAGATGAGGGGACAGTGGTCAAAAGTGGAAGAAATTAAGAATCTAGAAGAACATATTTGCAAAAGGTTAAAATAGGGAGTGCCTTAAGATTGAGTGCATAATATGGGGGATGAAACTTGGAAGGAAGGGACGGAGAAAACAAGGAAAGGGGGGAAGAATACCAGAACCTTCCCCATACTTTACCTGACTTCGAGTGACAGCAGCCCTGTAGAGCAGTGCAGCTGGGGTCAAGTGCTGGCACCCAGCCCGGCTTCCTCCCCGGCCTGCTGTCCCTTCCCTTCCAGTTCCCAACAGCCCCACACTTTCACCAGGCCCTACTGGTGGAGGTGGCTCCCCTTTGGCTCCCCCAGGTGAATCGGGGCTGGTGGAACCAGGGGCTGAGCCCTCACTTGGGGGGGTGTCACCCCGGGCTGGAGGTGGTGAGCCAGGATCCCCAGCTCCTCCTGTGGCCCCTCGGCCCCGAGCTCCTAGTGCTGCTGACAGCAGGTCTGGGGACGAAGAAGACATCTTGCGGAGCAGAAGGTCATGGTGGAGCCCACGGAGGGCAGGTGGACAGGCCTCCCAAGCTGAGGGTCCCATTCCTAGGCCCCCTGGGCTTCCTAGTCCTCCAGGTTCATGGGGTGGCACAGCTGCACGAAGCCCAGGGAGGTCCCCACAGCTTCCCTTGGCGCTGGCCTTACGGTGCCGGGTCTTGCCTCGGCGACTCCTTCCTGGTGAGGGGGGTCCCTTAGGACACCCTGGAATCCCCACCCCACTTAGGGCTGCATCTAGTTTAGGTAGAAAAGACTCTGTCTTGAGGATATCTGGCCTGGTAGGAGAGGGAAAATACAAGATGGAGATTAATAAGTTTACATACCCAAAGCACTCCCTAAATCTGAACAATGCAAGTCTTCCCATCCATCTGGGCATTTGCAGCTTTTCTAGCATCCCTCCTGCCATACTCAAACCTGTCTTTGAGAACTCAAGTCCCACCTTTTGCTATGGGGTGAAAGCTTCTGTGGCACATTCCTCTTCTTGATGAGCTTCTCCATTGTGTTGCCATGTAAGAGTCCCCGGGAAGGGTGTGGCTTCAGCAGGCCTGGGCACCTCCTTTCTAAAGCTTGTTCCCGCCTAAAAATCCAGGTTCCTTCTCAGTTGGGCTTATGACCAAGGAGGGATCAGTTGGGTTTCTGACTCCGGCAACTTACCTGAGCAGCTCCCGCTCCTTGAGTTCCAGTTGCAACATGAGGGCATTCAGTTCCATGTACAGGTTGTTAGCTCTTTCTAGCTTCCGTTCATAGTGCTCTCTGATGTCCAAGGCATGTCTGAAATGGGCAGATGGGCTTCCCAAAGTGAACTGAGTTCACCTGGTGCCATGGTGACCCCAGTCTTTAGGAACTGGTATTGTCCAGTCCCTTCTGGTAAAAATCACTTCCCCAAACAGGCACACACCTGAGCTCCTCCCTCCTCCGCATCACCAGTTCTTCTTCTAGGCGGTGCAAGCAGGTCCCTTCTGACTTAATCTTTTCAAAGTGCAATTTTACCTCTTCACGCCACTCTGCCTGGGGATGGAGAGACGATGAAGGGTAAGGGCCATCCCTTCACCCGAATGACCTGTAGTTTCTGGAGGTTGCCTGTTTTACTCCGAATTGTATGTTGGAGCAAAAGAGAATGGGGCAAGGGAATGATCAAGATGGTATCCATGTCCTCTAAGAGGACTAATCAATCTATCTAGTCAACCCTTTTGCCTGGCCTCCCCCTCAAAGGGCATTGTCTATGTAAAGGGGAAGTTAGGTATTCGTTTTCCTACCCACAGCACACCTGGGACTTAAAGTAAGTCTCTTGGGGTGTGGAAAGCACGTCAGCAGAGGCGATGTCCAGATGCAACAGGATCTGTCGGAATGATGGCCGATTTCGTGGTTTGCTGTTCCTGAGGGGAATGGAGTTGGGGAAGAAAGGAATTTCAGAGGACCAGATAGGAACTATGGCATCCTTTCCCAAAGCTTGTCCTGGAGAGTCCAATCCTGAAATGTATTTTGTGACAATCCTATGGTGCACTCTTAGGTCATGCCAATAGCATATCAATATCCTGCAATATGGGAGGCTTAGGCAGTAGGATCGCAGGTTCAAGGACAGCCTCAGCAAGTAGTAAGACTCCTCAACCTAGTGAGACCCTATTTCAAAATAAAAATAAAACGGTTGGGGTTGTAGCTTGTAAGTAGAATGCCCCTGGGTTCAATCCTCATGCCACACAAAATCCTGGCAGTAAGGTGATCCTGTATTTCTCAACTTGTCTGCCAAAATAAAACCTTTCTGATAGGAGCTCCATTTCACTTTGGGAAATGTTAGACAACAGATTAAGAATCTATAGTCTTCCCTCCTGTGTCCTAAGGTCATCTATTTGAGGCTGAACCAGTTATGCTCAGTAATGGCTCTACTTCCTGGTGCTTGCATGTACCTATTGGCCCTTTTTTTTTTAATGGTACTGGGGATTGAACCCTGGGGCATTCTATCTCTGAAGTATACCCTCAGCCCTATTTTTTTGTTGTTTTGAAACTGTCTTGCTAGGTTGGTGAGAGTCTCGCTACTTGCTGAGGCTGCCTTTTTTTTTTTTTTTTGTGGTACTGGCGATTGAACCCAAGGGCATTCTACCTCCAAGCTACACCCCCAGCCCTATTTTTTATTCTTTAGTTTGAAACAGGGTCTCACTAAGTTGTGGAGGGCCTCACTAAGTAACAGGCTGGCCGCACACCCGGATCCTCTGGTCTCAGCCTCCCAAGTACTGGGATTACAAGCTGCAACACCATTCCTGGCTGAGGCTGCCCTTGAACCTGAGATCCTCCTGTCTCAGCCTCCCAAGTACTGGGATTACTAGTGTGCACCACCATGCCCCCTGCTTATTGGCACATTATAGCAACTCTGGGTGGCAGGCATTTTACCCATATGTTACAGATGAGTAGTAAACAGGTTCAAGAGGTGATACCACATGCCTAAGGACACTCATCTCAGAAGGTAGCAGAAGCCCAAGTCAAATGTAAGTCAGTCTGTCTTTTTGTGTGTGTGTGTGGCACTGGAGATTGAACCCAGGGGCATTCTACCTCTGAGCTACACCCCCAGCCCTATTTTAATTTTCATTTGGAAACAAGGTCTCACTAGGCTAATGAGAGGCTTATTACTTGCTCAGACCGTACTACTGCAATCCTCCTGTCTCAGCTTTCCAAGTACTGGGATTACAAGTGTGCTCCACCACGCCCAGCGTCAGTCTGTCTTTGAATCTAATGTGCCTCTGCAGATTGCTGGTCAGTCTGTCCTCCCTTTATTCAAGGTTGTAATTTCCTTGATCACATCCCGGATCCTGGGTTTTTATAGGGATACTTTAACAAAGAAGCTTCCCCTGTTAAGGACTCTGGGCCTGGATTCATTCTAGAGGCTGGCTATTCCTCAGCAGTGCTCTCTTGCTTCCCAACTTTGCCAGGCCCTGTCTCAGCCCAGACCAGGCCATTCTTACCAGCACTGGCGAAGCAAGATTTTGAAGCCATCAGGGCAGCTGGAGGGCACAGGCAGATGGAGACTGTTGCTTCCCACACCCCAGATGATGGCTGATGAATCTACATCTTTGTAGGGGATCTCACCAGTCAGGAGCTCCCATAGCACCACACCGAAGGACCTGGGGATAAGAGGGAACATCACTTGGAAGGAGCTCCTTCCAGAAACCCTGGTTGCTATAGACATGCCCAGTCCCTGGAAGCCCACCTTCCCCCTTTCTGGCCACCCACTCAGTCCTCAGCCTAGCCCTCACCAGATGTCGACCTTCTCAGACACAGGCTCATTGCGGATCACCTCAGGGGCCATCCAGGCTACGGTCCCTGCAAAGGACATCTTGGTGCTCTTGTCACTCAGCTCCTTGGAAGTGCCAAAATCTGAGATCTTCACCACGTCGTCGTACGTGATTAGCATGCTGGTAAAGAGTGTAGTCAGCTAGGGTCCGCGCCTCTCCACACACTCCATCTAACTCTACAGCAAATCTGCTTTTCTGTTTGACATCATTTGGGACACGCAAAGGTAAGAGGCTCACCACAGCCTTCTTGAGATAGGGCTGTCAGTTGGAAAAGGATTTTCTTTTTTTTTTTTTTGTACTAGGGGATTGAACCCAGGAGCATTGTACCTCTCAACTACACCCCCCAGCCCTATTTATTTTTTATTTTATTTATTTTTTTTTGGCGGTATCTGGGATTGAACCCAGGGGTGTTCTACCTCCGTGCTACACCCCCGGTCCTATTTTTTTATACTTTATTTTGAAACCGGGTCTCACAAAGTTGCGGAGGGCCTCACTTGGTAGAGAGAGAGAGAGCGCGCGAGCAAGAGCGAGCTTAGGCTGGCCGCGAACCTGTATCCTCCGGTCTCCGCCTCCCAAAGTACTGGGATTACAGGCATGCACCACCACGCCCGGCTTTTTATTTATTTTGAAACATGGTCTCACTACGTTGTTGAGTTTTAGCCTTCCAAGTATACTGAGATTGTAGGCATGCACCACCACACCCAGCTTGGAAAAGGTTTCTGAGATGGTATGGACTTAGGGCAGGGTCTGGAAGCAGGGAGAGGACCACACTGCCTTGGGTGGTCACCTGCGCATGCATAGCATCTTGCGGGCTTACTCACTTGGGGGACTTGAGGTCTCTGTGGATGATCTTGTGCAGATGCAGGTAGTTCATGCCACCAGCGATGCCCATGGACCAGTCAACCAGCAATGAGGGTGTGACAGGCCGGCCAGCCCGCAGTACCTCATACAGCTGGCCCTGGGCGCAGAACTCCATGAGGATGCAGTAGCAAGGCGCCTGGGTACACACACCTCTGGGAGCCGAACATGTGGTATTAAGGCCTCAGTTCAAAATCCACCTGATATGCACCTGGAGCCCTCATTCCCACCTGTGCCATTGGGGGTTCTCCTCTGGGAATGATGGGGGGTAGGTCCCACTGCCCAAGAGGGTCCCAGGTCTCTATATAGTATCCCCAGCCCCTTCCCTGAATCTCACTTGAAAGTGATGATGTTGGGGTGTTTCAGCTTTCGCAGGTGCTTGATATCAGTTTCCTTGAGGTCTCGTACCTTCTTCACAGCCACCTCCTCCCCATGGAAGCGCCCCAGGAAGACAGCACCCTGGGCTCCTGAGCCTACCCACTGCAGGTCCAGGATTTCCTCAAAGGGGACCTCCCAAAGGTCTGTGGGCAGGAGGCACATTGCCACAAGGCTCAGAAAGCTGCAATACAGGCCTGGTGACTGACACAGTCTCAGGGACGGGGGACAGCGCTGAGTTGGCTGAAATGACTCAAGGGTGAGGCAGAAAGGTAGCAAAATTAAGCAGAAAAGACTGGCTTAGGGGACAGGAAAGAGATGATTGGGTGGCTTTAAAGAAAGCTGGGGGGGCAGGATGTGGCTCTGGTAGAGCGCTTGCCCAGCATGTGGGAGGCCTTGGGTTCAATCCTCAGCACACCCTCCTCCCCAACACACATTCCAATAATAAAGAAAAAAGCTGATGGGCGAGTTAGGGAGTAGGGTTGGCTGGTTGGGAGGGAAGGAATCAACGGGTAATGACGGGGGCTGTCTGATGGCTCTCAGCTCAGGAGGCCAGGAGAGCTCTCACAGGGACCTGGCCTACCTTCCTGCTGCTGCTTGTGCTCTGTGGAGTACGCTTTGCCAATCATGGTCCAGACTGGGCGCAGGCAGCCAAAGAGGCCTTCGAGAAATCCACTGCCACTCTGGCACTGCAGCCGCACCTCATCAGCTCGAACTCTAGATGCCCGGCTCTCAGGTGACCCAGTGGCTCCTCCAGGCCCCCCTGCGTCCTGTTCATGTAGCTGCAGGACACTATTGGCAAAAGGCTCAGGGGGTGGCTCTCCACCTGGGGAGGGGCTGGGCCCACCTGCGCCCTGCCCACCGAGAGGCACTACGTCGCGAAGTACACACTGGGTGGGCGTCAGGTCCTTCTCAGGGGTGCAGTCTGAAGTGTCTGGGTCCAGCTTGCGCATGGACGCCTCACTTAAGGTAGACACGAAGCCCCCAAAAGAAGGGGAGGGTGTGCGGGTCTCATGGAGGCAGGCCATGACCTCTGGGTCCTGGTGTGCTGAGCAGCGGGCCCTGTGGGAATGAAGGAGGGAGGGGCTGTCAAAGCCAGAAGCATGCCAGCTCAGGATGCTCAGCTAAAGGCTTGCACAATAGCCCTGCTGGAGGCAACACATGAGCTTCACCTTCAGTTGCCCATCACAGGACACCTTCCTTATACACTTCCGGCTCCTGACAGGCAGCTGTTAGTAATACTCTGGTATACCAGTTACATATTTGAGCATCATTTTTTTCTGTGTGTGTGTGTAACTGGAGATTGAACCCAGGGGGGCATTCTACCTCTGAGCTTCTACCTCTGAGCTACACCCTGCCCCCCAGCCCTATTTTATTTTTTTGTTTTGAAACAATTGCTACATTGCTAAGAGTCAACACAGCCTCACTGTGTTGCTGAGGCTGTCCTTGAACCTTCCATCCTCCTGTCTCAGCCTCCCAAGTACTGGGATTACATGTGGGCACCACCACACGTGGCTTCATAATTGAGTATCATTTTAAGGTACCTCCCAGGTGCTAGTAAAATGTCTCAAACTCAAGTATAGGGGCTCAGGGTGTCGCTCAGTAGTAGAGCGCTTGCCTAGGACGCACAAGGCCATGTTCACCCCCAGCACTACCGGAATGAAAACAAAACAAAACCCCTCACGTATGTACCCTCCTTGTACAATAACTGAAACTCACTCCTGTAGTACCTATTTCTTTCACCAAATGTCACACGAGGGTCTTTCAGACACCTTTACCTTGGGTCTCAACTTCAGGCACATAGTGGTAACACAACTAGAGCCCTTCACATTGCAGTGCACACACATGATGCTGGTAGACCTTTTGGGCCCGTATTACACATGGTACCGCTGAGGCCTGTTCAGGAACATTCAGCACATGTGAAAACCTTATCCTAAGACACTCAGGGCTCACAACTGGGCCCTCCTCTTGGGTACTCACAGTGAGACGCCCAGGCCTCTCCAAGTAAGTGAAGGTCCATACAGCTCCACTGCCCCCCCCAGGACAGTTGGCAACAAAAGCAGAACCATCCAGTGATATGCAGAAGCTATGTTAGAACAAATTGTCTTCATCCTCTTGAGCCCTCCCATCACCCGCTGTTCTCCAGAGGCCAAAGGAGGCCCTGTCTGTTCCCCATTGCTCCATCTCAAACCCCCCCCCCCCGCAAATCAAGATCCGGCTTTCCAGGCAATGTAGGCTTATCACAATTCATAGTTGGCTTTCAATTTAAAATGCAGCCACTAGCTGGGCGTGGTGGTGCACACTTGTAATCCCAGTACTTGGGAGGCTGAGACAGGAGGACTGCAGGTTCACAGTCAGCCTCAGCAACTTGTGAGGCCCTCTGCAACTTAGACACTGTTTCAAAATAAAGAATAAAATGGGGTTGGAGGTTGAGGCTCAGATGTAGAATGCCCCTGGGTACAATCCCCTGCACCACAAAAAAAAAAAAAAAAAGCAACCACTGCAAGTGTGTGGCATATGCCTGTAATTCCAGTACTTGGGAGACTGAGACAGGAGGATTTTAGAATTGAAGCCAGTCTCAGCAATTTAGTGAGACCCTATTTCAAGAAAAGGGGGTTATAGGGGTATATCTCAGAGGTAGAATGCCCTTGGGTTCAATCCCCAGTACCACCAATTGCTTCTGCCACTTAACGCTAGTGTGTCCTCAGGCAATGATAGTTGAACTTCAATTTCTTGAGCTATACAAAACAATGAACTATCATTCAGACACAGTGAACTCTCCAACTTATACCAGACTTGTCCAGACCTTGACACAGGTGTCATTCTGGTCTTCTGTCTCCACATCTAGTCAGTTACCAGATGCTGAGATCCTGAGAACAAGAGATCCTTTAACTGTTCAAATAGGTCCTTCCATGAGCCCCTGTAGTAGTATGGGAATAGTTGCCAAACATTCTCACTGTGGGATGGGAGTAACAGGAAGCTACCCATGCAAAAGGACTACAGATGGTGATGCAGCTATGGAGGGAGGTTTGGAGAACTCTTGATATTCTCAGCTCTTCTAACAATTTCCAGGCCTTTTCTTGAAGACTTTTAGTGGATACAAGGTAGGTCTGGTATCTGCATTCTGGTATCTGTAGCTGAGGCTGGCCGCAAACATGGATCCTCCGGTCTCAGCCTCCCAAGTACTGGGATTACAAGGGTGCACCACCATGCCTGGCTGGTATTTCCATTCTTTTTTTTTTTTTT
>PVJS01010778.1:0-47224 GCA_004027185.1 Glis glis | reverse complement strand
GTACTGGGGATTGAGCCCAGGGGCATTCTGCCTCTGAGCTACACCCCCAGCCCTATTTTTTATTCTTTGTTTTGAAACAGGATCTCACTAAGTTGCAGAGGGCCTCACTAAGTGGCTGAGGCTGGCTGTGAACCTGCGATCCTCCTGTCTTAGCCTCCCAAGTACTGGGATTACAAGCATGCACCACCATGCCTGGCTTCATTCTTCACAGATATAGAAAAATCACTCCTTAAATTCATTTGGAACAACAAAAAACCCAGAGTAGTCCAAATAGTTCTCAGCAATAAGAATCATGCAAGAGGCCTCACGATACCTGACTTCAAAGTCAATGTGAAGGGCTTGTTAACAGCATTGGAGGTTAGTTTAGTGAGAAATATCTCCACGTTTCTGGATACATTTTCAATCTGAATATTCAGCACTATTTCACAGACACAAAATAATTATTTCCATATTACCAACTCATGATTTGGAGTATAGAGTTAATTTAATGTAAAGACAATGAAAAGGAAACTGTTCAGTGTGTTTCCTACTTTATATAGTAAGTGATCTACAACTGAATTTGCCTTAAAAATTTTGGTGAAAAACTAATAGAATTATTCTTACTTAAATTAAGCAATTATCATCATTATCATTATTAACACATAATATGCTTACACTTTACTTTTATACTGTGATAATTTTTCTAATTCTTTTAAAATACTGGCCTACCATGCCCTACATGTCCATTAAATGATCTGTTTAAGATCACATTTTGAAAAAAGCTGTCTTGAATTTGTAACTATGCAACTGCTAAAATGGTGCTATCTAATAGACATAGAATGCAAACCATATGTGTAATTTTCTTTTCTAGTAGCCACATTAAGAAAGTAAAAGGTTAATTAATCGAAATTAAATTTAATTATATATTTTATTTATCCAAATATATCCCAAATATTATCATTTCAATTTGGAATTAAGAATATTGATATTTGTGTTATTTGTTTAAATTCTAAGTCTCCAAAATAAGGTCTACATTACTTTTTTTTTATTTATTTATTTGGTGGTACTAGTGATTGAACCTAGGGGCATTCTACCACTGAGCTTCTCCCCCAGCCCTTTCCATATTTTTATTTTGGCAGAATCTCACTAAATTACTTTGTGCTGGCCTCGAACCTGTGATTCTCTGTCTCAGACTCTGAAGTACAGGGATTATAAGCATGCACTACCACTCCCAGCTAAAATTATTATTATTATTATTATTATTATTATTATTACTATTTGCAGTTCTGGCAATAGATCCCAGGCCTTGTGCATGCTAGACAAGCGCTCCACCACTGAGCCACACCCCCGACTCAGGTCTACATCTTACATTTATTACACATCCCAATTTGGAGCAGTCACTGTGACAAGTGGCTACTGTATTGAACTGCAATTCACATTATGAAAACTTAAGCTTAGAAATCACATTCTCTGATTTTAATCTCTTCTCCATTCACTTCTTCCAATACTTTTTTCATTAAATATAAATTTAAATCCCATCGAGACTTTGATCTTTTGACGCTACCCTTCTCAGACATCCATTCCCTCTGGCCTTTGTTAAGAAAGCTCTCAGTCTACATCCTCTCCAACCAGTCGGCCTCATTTACCAGACTATTCTACAATACTGAATCATTCTAAGCACTCTCTTTTCTCATTCTTTTCCTGAACCATGAGCACTACAGAAAGCATATAGTCGTGCTGATTGATGCTATCTCACATTTATCCCACTCACCCTCATCAGGATGAGTGGATCTTCAATGCTGGATTACATATTAAAGTCATTTTATCCATTCCTCATCTCCTTCACTTTCCATTTCCTTGGCAAATGGTCCAGACTTATATCATGCTCTTGATATCCCATCCCCTTGCCTCCCCTTCTCTCTACTTCATAGAAAATAAAGGTGACTAAGCAGGCACAGCAAGTGTCCCCTTGCCTCCCCAAGTCAAATTCCTTCCACCTGAGCTCTTCATCCCATCCCCACTGATTACTCAGTGACTTTATGTAGAGAAGGAGAGGACAGATGACATTCAGGTCAAATGATGATACAGTTATTCAACTCTTTAAGGAAACTAGGTTATAGTTCCCATTCTTGTCAAGAGATATGACTTTAAACAAATATTTCCAAACTCCAGGTTTTGCATCTTTAAAATCAAATTGAAAAAATTAAGTTGTCTCTTTTAGCTTCAAAGATTTAAACTCTGCAATTCCACCAAAACATAAAGCAAGGTTTTAAAATGCTGAACACATACAGAGGAAAGGAAGATGAGTATTATACAAACAGGTGCTCTCTGATCCCTTCTGGCTCTGCCATCTCAGACATAGAGAAGAACCTCTCCAGGATCTGTCTCCTCATTTACAAAGTTGAGACAATAATAACCACATCACAGACTTTCTCTGAAAAATTAAAGAAATAGCACCTGGATAGAGAATCTTCTTCTAGAACAGGGCCTATATCAGAGCAGGAACTCATTTCCATTTGTTATTTCAGACTTGGGCAGAGGCATTGAGATGGCCATTGCCTGTTTGCAAAAGATCCAGTCATTGTTCCTGCAAACCATGTTTTCTAGGTTTCCTTGCACACTGGCTTTCTGGCATGACTGGCCAGTCAGAGACACTAGTGGAAGACTAAGAGTGGAAGGGGGAGAGAAATCGAATATTTCTTTACCTTTTTCCATTCCTCAGGCAGCATTTGACATGATTCTAGATTCTTCTAGATACCTCCTATCTTAATGATCCTGGGTCATTGGTCACAGAGACAACCCTTGGTGCTGGGTTCTGCACATGTTACCACCTCTCTATGTCTCAGTACCTCTATGGGTGGAAGGATCTTTTGTGTTTTCTCCCTCTGCCTATAAAATCTAGTGATTCCTGTTTCCTGATTGGACCTTGGCTGACACAGCCAAGTGTAGTCTCAGTAATCTTTGAAGAACAGATAAAGATTATAGTCCAAAAGTAAAGAATAAACTAGTAAACCTATTCAGTTTCAATGATCTAATTCTTATACTTTGTTAAATTCAAATGTTCATTATATTGGTTCCATGGCCTAGTGCCACGAAGGTTTCAAAGCTTCCCAAAGAAGTGCTGAGTTCATAAAATGAGCAAAATGGGGGATATAAAATTTGGTGACTGCAGTGCACCACAGCTGGTCTTAATAGCAAAGCCCCAGGAAGGAAATGGTATGCATTGAGCTACACGGCACCAGAATAGCTGCATTTTATGATCCCAGGTCCTATTTTCCCACAGTGTATGGCCTCGCATCTAATGGCTTACATTATTAGAAATTCTCTCCCTACTCCTACAGGCCTTGTTGTGTTGGTGCTGAGGTTTCTGATGCTAATTTTAACCATATCCCCCTTTCTGTGTGCTGAACTGTAATAGTTCAAAGCAGATGTACACATAAAAAAAAACATTTTCAAGAACTAAAATTCAAAGTTTTCTTGTTCCTATATATTGAATATAAATTCATTTCTTGTACATCACATTATTTCTCAGAAATACTATGTCTTGAGCTATTAGTGAATTACCTTGCCAGAAGTTCAGATCTCCTAGAAATGTCCCACTAAGATCTGGATTGGATCATAGTTAGATCCAATCCCAGCACAAATGTTACATTTAGTTCTTGTATCTCTTCAGGCCCCTTAGTCTAGGACAGTTCTTCAGCTTTTTCTTTTTCATGACCTTGACAATTTGATTCTATTATTTTGTAGACTATATCCATTTGAGTATCCAAAATATTCCTGAGGTTGGGGGAGCTAGGCATTAATCAATGGAATGGCCTCCCCAAAGCACATAAACATATGATGCCAATGTACATCTGAACCTGTATTTGATGGCATGGAGGACCTAGCCTCTCAGGAGAATCCACAGGCAGCAGAGTTGTGGTTACAGGGCTTGGATGTTGCCCTTTCTGCTGCATCCCCTCCCCCAGAAGCACATCTATTTCAGAGCATTGTTGGTTTTAATAAGAGAAATATTTCATTTTGCTGGGTAATCTCTATAAATGCGATCTGTCAAGCATTCTGCCCTGAAACAATTATTGAGAGGCATATAAGGAATTTAATTTGTGTTCCTATGTATATTTCCCCTGAACATTTCCAGCTAATTGGCTACAGATGGATTTCCTGCATGGTTAAAAATCATAAATGCCACATTTCTATTGTAATATGGGCATGATATGCCATGTCTCAATGTTTTATATTCCAAGTTAAACATAGTTATTTGCCAAGTCCAGCTTATTACCTGTTTTTATTTGCCAGTTGATCAAGGCAAAACATACAGCAGATGATGTCATCTGTACTAATTTCTATGTCAGATATAATTAGAAAACTAGATTTTTTTTCCAGTTTACATTCTAAAAACTGAATATAACAGAATGAGGAAGGGAGAAGGAAGAGCTTTTGTTAAATGTTCTAAAACTCCTAATATGTAAAGTAGGCATATTGAAATTGTTCAAATGACCTATCATGCCATTTCAATGAAATATTCATTGATCAATGCAATGTCTTTATATACCTATGTAAATGAACACAATTCCAATGTAAGGCTTAAAACACTCTACTTTTCAGTAGCAATTGTATTATCTGGACTGGTATGGCTATGTGTCACTAAAATATATTACCCTAATTTATTGAGCAATCAAAATGTTTAATAAGCAGGGCGTGGTGGTGTACACTTGTAATCTCAGTACTTGGGAGGCTGAGACAGGAGGATCCGGGTTCGCAGCCAGCCTCAGCTACTTAGTGAGGCCCTCCACAACTTAGTGAGACCCTGTTTCCAAATAAAGAATAAAAACAGGACTGGGGTTTTAGCTCGAAGGTAGAATGTCCCTGGGTTCAATCCCCAGTTACACACACACAAAAAAAAAATGTTTAATAAGGGGAATAATTTGAAGAAGAAGGATATGGACTATAGGATAGTGGAATCTTACTGAAAAGACCTGAATTTGTTTCAGACAAAAGAATGTGGAGATAAATTTGGATAATTACTAAATGCAAAATACCTCCCTTGTGGGAAGAGGTAAGAATAAACATGAGGAAGACAGAAAAACAGGTTTAAAAAGTTGTGAACCATCACCCTTTCTTCAATTGCTGTGATGCTCTCTGGTTTGAGCTGTAACACTTAAAGACTCTTCCTTCTTAGAGCACTCTCCTCTCTCAAAGCAGTTTCTGGAAACTGCATTTAAAATAATAATTAAATAGTCAAATATAACTTAAACAAGTTTGGCTTGGTGGTTGATTGCTGCTATTAAGTCACTAGCCTGACAATGACACAGACATAATTTCCCAGAACTATGATTTTCTCTGTGACCTTGATGTATTCCCACAAATCCTACCCTTACAGTACATGTGAGCATATTACATATTGAACTCTTAAAAATAGGACCTCCTGAGACTCACGCAAGCATACCAGGGGGTCTTTCTCTTCCTCTTCAGACATCACTCCTAGCCAATCCCACTAATATTCAGCCTTGAAATTTATTTTACTATAATTGTTCCTTTTGCCATTTAGGAAATCAGGCAACTTGTTGCCATGATGAATCTGTGATGTTCTTTCCTTTCTTTAAGTCAAAAGCAGATGGCACTTCAACCAATGTGGAGTTTTAATATGACATTATTCAGAACCAAACAGCATTTGGATCATTTATGTCTAGTACCTGTTCGGGACTTGCTTCTGATCATAATCACAGCTCTGTAGAGAATTCTGTTGAATGAATAAGAAATATCCATTACCTCTATTATTTCAAGAAGACCTCCCTGCTGTGAATAAATTCTAAAAATAGGAAAGCAAATTTGCTTATAAAAAGATCTTAAAGAATGCCAAACTCTGCTAGTTTAGGATGTTATGGTATATAATGTGATTATAGATTTATAAAGAATATAATTACAGCGGTGACAATATGAAGAGCCTCTTGGTAAAAGAGTGTTAGGTGCCTTTAACATTTTTTTAATAGAGTACATTCCTCACTGCTACATTTGACTATGCTGCTTCCAGTGGAAGGAAAAATAGAAAGAAAAAAAATGCCTGATACTGGTTGCTATGGCAGCAAGTGCAAAGAGTGAGTCTGAATTCTGTGTCAAGGTAATGAATTTAGCATCTACAGGAAAAGAAATGGATTTCCTGTCACACACTGTAAATCCACCACAGGAAATGAACACATTGTCGGCATTTGGGGATGTTTAAAATCCATTTAAGATGTGCAAAAGTGGTAGAGAGAGCGCATCAGATTACCTCAAGAGGTTCAGCCCTTTCTCCATCAGTGTGTTTTCATCCATGTCTGTGCAGGAAGGGAGGAAGGAGCCCTCAATGCGAATCCAGCAGTCTGTATTCAGCAGGTCCCAGAGCAATGATGACAGGCCCATAAGGATCTTTCCTCTGGGGCTCATGACTGCCTGGACTGCTGAAAACCTCCTCAGGGAGTGCTCCTCAACAGGTGTTACGCTCCTTCCTGACCCTTGACAGTTCTCTGGTTCTCACCTCCGCCCATGACATGGTCATCCTTCTTTGTGGCTTCTTGAACTGATTCCCTCTCCTCCCTCACAAAGATAACGTTTCGCTATTTTTGTCACTGATTTTAAGTTGGGAGTTGAATAAGGCATATTCCGACATACACACACAAACACACACACACACACACACACACACACACACACACACACGTACATACATATATGTGTGTGACTATAAATGTGTGATTTTATTGAACTGAGAAGTAGACAGAATATATGGTTGAGGTAGTGCCAAAGACTCACAATCCTCTTTAAGTGATGTTCACTTTTGTAGGTACAGTGGTAACTACCAGAGGCAAGTTCTGGACAGGTACTAGACATAAATGATCCAAATGCTGTTTGGTTCTGAATAATGCCATGTTAAAATTATATGTGGGTTGGAGTGCCATCTGTTTTGGGCTTAAAAAAAGGAAAGAATACCACAAACTCATCATGGTAACAAGTTTCCTGGTAACTAACTAGGATCATGCGTGGCTTGAATGGCTCTTTAGTAAACATTGTTTGGCTGATTTAATATGGGTTTTGCAATAAACATAAATATCAGAAATTAAACACTACCAATGTTTATTTCCTACTGGTGGCTCTGCCTGATGTGGGTGAAGCAGCCTCCTTGTCTTCTAGCTCTGCCACGTAGAGCACCTCCTCTCCAAGACGGATGTGGAAGAGAGAAGGCGTCCATTATTTCCAACCTCATCCTGTTGGCAGAAGCCTGACACAGGCATGGACCTGAAAGGCAGCATGGAAAACACAGGCAGATATGAAAGGTTTCTATGACCATCATTTTCTAATGGAGACTTGGATGGACAGTGTTTTCTATTTTGAAAATTGGAGTGATCATTGTTGATTGAGAAACATAAACCAAACTGGAGAAAAATGACAGAGAAGCTCCAAATCTACATGAGAAGTGAGTGGCCTTTCCTTGTGGCTGCATTGAATCTCCGTATATCAACATTATTCCTTCTCTGTGATGTCTTTATGCTTCCCCTGTTTTCTCTGAGGTGTAAGGGCAAAGAAAAAGACCTCTAGACATTACTACAGACATATTCTGAGCTTCAGGGAGACTATTTCTGTGAAAAACAAGAAACAAGAGTAAGGATAATGATAGCCTTTCAGTATGCTTTCAGACAAAATTAAAAGCTTCTTATATTCCTAGGAGCCTCTTCCCCACCTTTCAAGCATCCTTACACTTAGTCTTCAAAGAAATGCACATAAAAGTGCTATTATCAAGAAAATCTTCATATCACTTAGCAGTCCAGTAACAGCATCCTGATGTCAGTACAATTATAATGAAGTGCCTTCTCACTATTGTCATTTCTATTATCCCTGAGGAAAGTTAATGCATCCAGAATAATGCAAAGCATCAAATCAAATACCAAACTAATTATTTATATTTTCTCATCAAACACTAAGTAGGGACTAAAACAAAGCAGAAAGACATGAATTGTCTCAGTCCACTTAGATGGAAAGGAAAGAAAGAGAATTCCCAAGTATAAACCTGGCTGAACTCCTTTGGAAGCCCAACTTGCCTATTGCTTTAGAAATTAATGGACTGCAGATGTTACTATATTTTAACAACATATTGTACCCAGATCAGAGCCTATGCATGGTCCCAGTAGGACAGATGTTTTGTTCAGTCAGTGGAAAATTCAATCAAATAAGCTGTAATTGCAAAAGTAATTAAAGTTCATTACTTACAGTAAATACACTCAGAAAACTTCAATAGCTAAAGTAGATTAACTTTCTTCTTTTACTGTCACATAAGACAAAATTAGAAAAGAAAGAATTTGATCACTAGGGCAAGGCAAAGGATTCTTGTTTAGTCCAGAGATAAGTAAGTATTTGCAAAGATGTTAATAAAAGTTAAATTAAAATATCCAGGGATGCTTCTTATAATAATCAGTTGAGTTGACAAAATTATGAGCAAAGAGTATCAACAAACATAATTGATGACAGATTTGGACATATAATAAACTTCAAAATAGTTACATAATTTCAAAATTGTGCCATTGGGAATATTACATAAGAGGCTAAAAATGTGGTAGATATTGCCAGTATCCTCCAAACTCAATATCTGGCCTTTTATAATAGTTTTTATAATAGTTGTGGGAGTCTTTGCAAGATATTTGATGTAGCTACAACACTCAAAAAATCAGTTTAATCCATGAATATCTTAAAACTTTTCTTGAACTATTTTCCATTTTCTGCCTATAGTGATTTTGATATGAAGTATCTCATTTGATAATACTAACATTTCAACATTCAAGATAGAGAGCCTCTTTATTGTGTGTGTTCTACATTCAGTAAATGAGGATCCTGCTCACATTTTTCATGAATGTAAAAGTTTTCAGCAGGCCTTCATTTATTCTTATGTTTTCTTTCAGTTATTTTATTAAACCATATTTTCTTTTGATTTGTACTATTTTGGAAGCCCTATACTTACTTTACCACACTGTTATTTTTCAAATTATTCTCAGTGATTTTACAGTCCTTTTATCCCTTAAGACATGGCAAGTCAGAATTGTAAAAATTCTTTAACTTTGAATATGGCCAAGTTGATGTTTCCAGTTTTGTTTCTTTCCTGGAATCCTTTTTAATCACAATAACATATTGAGTTAGGAAATTCAAGAAATAGGGAGTTACTTCTTCCTAAAACCTTCCTTTGGCCATAATTAGTAATACATTTATTTCCAATTATTGGTTGCATTTTTAAAAAACATCTCATATTTACCAACATAAAGGTTTAAAAATTTCAAACACTGCTATCCTGGATTTTTAAAACTACACTAATAGTAACTGTTTTTAATGGTAATGTTTGCTTTTGATGATACTATAGATTCTTCTTTTAAATTCATTTCTCACATGGTAGTTTAATGAATGCAGAGATTGAAGTATCTGCTTTCAATCATATTTTTCTAGAGAGAATTTCCAGACATTATAGGCAATTTACAAATATGACAAGAGGAAAAAAGTGTGAGTTAAGAAAAGTAGCCTGAAAAATTACCTTTCAAAACCATTCGTATTTAAAAGTCTGTCTAATCCACTGTTTCCTACATTATTTGTCTTAGAATACTAGTTCTATCACATTAACCCAAATTATTATTTCCATTATTTGGGAGAGCAGTAATTGAACAAATTGAACAAGTTTATAAACTCCAGAACTCAGTTCTTAATTTATACTAAAGGTCATTATGAATCTCTAAGGAAAGAAGCATATATTTTTAAGAAAAATAAAAAGCTATTTCCCACATTTCTTTGACTGTGAGGCCTGATATTCATGAAATTGCTTCCAGTTCTAATGCCCTCAGCTGCACACTGGGAAATGCAGGGCTAATTATAAATTAGAATGATCTCTCCACATAAAATGTCTGTGAGTGGATAATTGAGGTACCACTATTAGGTAGAGACTTATTCCAACTAGAAGGACATTGACAATGATCAGCACAGGAAGGGTCATTGCTGAGGAGAGATGAAGACAGAGTGACAAACAGCACATACTATTCATAATTAATATAACCTCAATACTAAGGACATTCAGAACTGTTTTCCTTTTTCAAGATTTTCATCCTATTATAAAGCATCTGAAATCAAGACTTTTTTCATTAACAATATTTAACTGCTTTCATTTTTTATTATATATAATGCAAACATAAATAGTATGTAAAGGTTTTATTTCCTATTACAAGTAACTAAGTATTTAATAGTATCTGTAACACAAAGGGAAAAAACTAGGGCTCTCTTTTTTGTTTGTTTTAAATTAAAAACATGAACCAATGTCCATCTATTGATCACAAAATGAAAGAACTCGAGACATATAAAGTGTTCATTTTAAATGCAATTATCACTACCGCCTTTCCCACTATAATAATGTTAAAATTTCTACAAAGTAAAATACCTTTTGTTGTATTGGTCTTAGCTTCAACAAATGTCCTAAATTCCTTGGATAAATTTGATTAACTTTCTTTAAAGATAAAAGAAGAGAGGTCTACCTGAACTTAAGGCAGGATTTAAGTGGTTTCTAAGCAGTGTCAAGGGCACTAAATTTCACCTCATTGTCTATCCCTTTACTATTCTAAAGAGCATCATTCCTTCAGGTACTGAAGAAGAACGGTACTCCAAATATCCACTAGTAGATATTTGGGTCATGTTAGAAATGCAAATATCCTGTAGCAAAAATGATGTCAAATGATGAAAGACAACTAAGAATAAGACTCTTTGCTTATAAAGGCTGAGAGGGCAGAGGAGAGAAAGGAGAGATGATAGGGGAGTGACAAGCACTAAAGAAAAGCTTCACCTCCTTAGGAAATGTTGTCTGTGAACTCGCAGAAATTTTCCAGTGACCAAATAATCAAAGGCAAATAAGATTGCAGGAATACTTTAGAGAGGCAGATGGTGGGAAACAAGAAGACGTGGGAATTAAATATGATTTACATAAAAAGGAAAAAGATCCAATACTCTGCACATGAAAGGAAAGTGCATTTTACTTAATTTCAGAAAAAAAACTTAAATGAGTACATAAAAATTTTCAATCATAGTTGATAATAGACTCAATCCTGTAATGAAAACAGAATATGATCACCCAAATTAAATGACTCATCCAAATTAGGTGACAAAGATAGCTTCAACAAAGTAGAGCTTCTATCAAATCAAGGTTTTTATCTCACTTCACACATGGGGAATCCAGCTCGTTCTGTCTCCATTTCATTCACAGCCAGCAAAGAATAGTCACAGACTGAGGCCAGGTATTTAATTTATACCAATTCACAACCGGCCATTCTGTAAATTATCTTCATGATGTTGCACTAAACTCTCATTTACTCATCTTATTTGGGGCTTTAACTACATGTACTGACATCTTCATCTGTCTTGATGTATCAATATGAGATCAATTCCTTCCTAAGAAATTTCAAAATAAATTCTCGTTCTAAATTTTCAAGTTAGTACTTAAAGACAGAGAGATTTATACTGTTTTAAAGACTATTTTTATAGCACTTTTAGGGTCACAGCAAAGTTGTGAGAAAGATACAGGGGTATCTCATACTCCCCCTGCATGCTCATTCTTACAAACTCACCTGCCCCTGAGGAAAGTCTGGAGGTGTCTGATATTTCTCTTTTTACTTGTAAATGAGGTTAAAAATAAATAATTTATTTTTAGCAGTGCTGCATGTCCCACATTTTTTCATATAAAACAAATGTTTTAGCTTGAATTCTTTCTCTATATCCCAAATGCCCTTCAAACTAAAATTTTAAGAATAGCAAAAATATCCCCATGAACCAGTCAAATCCCACTTAAATATTATTTAGACCAAATATTTTTGTTGAAATGCTTCTTCAGATTTTTGCACATTCTCAGTTTATGTATAAAAATATTAGAAAAAATTTTAAAAATGATGCAAATAACTTCAGGTTCTCACCATCAAGCTCTCAAATAAGGGATAGAGAATTCTGATGCCTGCACCATAGCAGGACAAAATTTTAATTGTTTTCCTGTCTCTGTACTTGGTTAATTGCCAGCTAAAGTCAGAGAGACTGCAAGCGCTCCCTGCTTACTGTTAAGTAACAACTCACCTTTGATTCATTATCAACAAATACTCATTGGAGTGTACATTCCACAAAGGTAGGGATTGTTGTCTGTTCTCTTTTTATAATGAGCTCAGGCACTAGAACACTGCCTGGCATGTGATAGGAGCACATCTCCTCTACTGTTACCTCCCAGGCCAAACCTCCTGACTGGCCTCCCTTCCTCTTCTGCCCCTGCCCATTCCCTCTCTCTGTACCAACGAGTATTCTAAAAATAACAATAGGACAATCTAAGATTTAAGCCAGACCACTGCTGTCCTGCTCAAAACCCTTCATTGGTTCCCAGCCCTACACAGAGGTCCAAGCCCTACCAGGACTTTCAATGCCCAGCAGAATTCCCTGTATGGAGAGGTATGAAGTCATTGCCCAAAAGAATTAAAAAGAAGTGATACAAGAGGTCACGTCTAGGTATAGAAATGGAGTGGATGAGCTAAGAAACTGGAACATGGCACAATTTCACCTCAGTGATCAAGTGACATTATTCTTTCAGCCAGGATCAGATAAAGAAATAGATAGGCCAAGCTAGACAGAAAACATTCATCAAGACTCATAAGCCAAAATCATGGAGTATATTCTCCCTTCCCCTCTCCCACGTTTGCTACTCTCATCATTTAGGCAAATCACGTAACAGGGTTTGCCTTAGTCTTAACCAGAAGTGTTATCTTAGCATCTTGATATACCAAGATATGTCACAATTTCAATCAATTGGGTATTGTGCTTCCAGGATCCCAAGTTACCTAAATGTTACATGTTCCTGGCATTGGGCCATATCGAGCGGGATGTGGGATGGGAGTGGGAAGAATCTTAAAGTGATTATAATTAACATCAACAGGAAAGCCAATATGGACATTTCTGTCTAAAATGATATTGATTTGAGAAATTGAAAGATTTTCCACCTTTGGAGTTTACTTCCCTTCTCTTTAATATTTATCCATTGTGTGTAATTAATATAGGCTTCTATACTCAAACATCCATAAATCTAAACTTATTAATATTTCATACCAGCCATTAATCATGAGATGTTTTAACCACTTAGTAGTGATAAAGTGTTAATTCTTGCAAATTGCTTACTTTCTTACAAAGTAGAATATCATATGACACCTCTAGTCTCATTCTAATATGCTTCTATAAATAGGTAAGGAAGGAGTGATTTTGAGTATCATCCATTATTTGTGTTGCAGTTGAAAAAAAGAGAAGTATTATTGCACAGAACAAGCTTTTTTTAACATGCATGCATGTGGATTTCCATATTATCTTCAAAGTATGTTAATAATAAGAAGATGGATTAGGAGTATTTTCACAGAATCAGAGACCTAAAAACATTCACAATAATTCTTATTAGATCTCACACTTTCATAAGTTTTTCATTATATTGCAAGCTGGATAACTGGATATATGCATACTATACGGAGGTGCTGGAGACTTTGCAGATATGGCAGCAAAATAAAGTACTTTTATCATCTTTTCTTTCCCCTGAAAATTCTAGGTCAAACCATCCATGGCTCTCCTTTGATCTGACCTGGTCTACTTCTGGGAGCCTGCTATGAATACATACGCACACTTGTACCCACCAACACTGTATGCATACAAACTTTTTGATTGATATCTTTAGTTAAGGAAATTATTTCATAATAAATGCCATTTTCAAAATCTTTCTCACAAAATTACACTGATCTCTGATAAGCAGGCTTAATTCTTTTTTTTTTTTTTTTTTGCGGTACTGGGGATTGAACGCAAGGGCATCCTACTTCTGAGCTACACCCCCAGTCCTATTTTTTATTCTTTATTTTGAAACAGGGCCTCACTAAGTAGCTGAGGCTGGCCACAAACCTGTGATCCTCCTGTCCCAACCTCCCAAGTACTGGGATTACAAGCGTGCACCACCACACCCGGCGAGCAGGCTTAATTCTGAAGTCAGAAGCATGCTTATGTAAGTTGCTTTGTTCTCTTTCTCTCTCGCTTCTCTTTCACTCTTGCTCTTCACCTATCTGGCCACATTCAACTCCCTTGCTTGGAAAATTTCTAGCTCACATGTTGTCTTAGAGGATTTTTAAAGCTTAACTGTAACTTCATTCCCAGCTTCATTTCAATCCCTAAATGTCAGGGTGCCAAGGAAAAATTAGCATCCAGTTGCTGTCTGGGCAGAGCCAGAAATCAGCAGTAGCCAGCGAGCTTTCCATGGGAAACCATGTGGAACCATGTTCCCCAGGACCCAGACACTGCTCAGGTTGCTATCCATTCCACCCCTAGAGTCCTGTTCCTCGGTGCCTCCAGTCCACAGCTGGGACTCAGTAACCTCTAGGAGAAACTTCAGGAGAAGAAAATCAAGTTCAACTTAGACCAAAGCTGTAAAGTTGTATAGCCTTTGTAACTCAGATCTCAGCACACTGCCTGGCACATGGGAGATACTTGAAAATATATGTGGAATTGATATTAACTTAATCAAATAATATTCATTCTGGTCTGCTCCTTTTTAGCTCATTAGCTTTATCTCTTGCCTGTCTTGCACATGAACATTTTATTTCAGATATACTAAGGTACTTGAAGCTCTCCCCAATTGTCCTTGCCTAGTTTTCTATCCTTGTTAAATATATTATATGCAGCTGGAACGCCCTTCCTCTTTTGTGTCTAGCCAACTGGAACTTTCTCTTGGCAACAGAACTGAGGCATCACCTCTCCTAGGGTGTCTGCACTAAGGGACACAGTTTAATTCTGATGCTCTCCTCCCTAGCCATTATGTTATACCTTATAAACACCTCTATCACTGCCCTCTTCATAGTGAGCTGTAAACGTTGACTAACTTGTTTATCTTTTCCATTATGATTGATCCGTCTGAGACATGGTTATATTCATTCTTCCATCTAAAGTAAAAACAGTGCCTGATAACATATAAAGGGTGCCCACAAATATCTGTTAAGAAAACACTGAAGAGAGCTAGACATGATGGCACAAGTCTGTAATCCCAGTACTTGGGAGGATGAGATAGAAGGATTGTGGGTTCAAAGTCAACCTCGGCAATTTAGCAAGACCCTCAGCAAATTAGTGAGACCTTGTTTCAAAATAAAAATAGTAAAATAGGGCTGGGATGTAGCTCAGAGGTAGAATGCCCCTGGGTTCAATCCCCAGTATCCAAAAAAAAAAAGAGAAAAAGAAAAAAATGGAAGCAATAAAGATTCTTATTATATAACTTGAGGCTATTAGATTTACTTTTTAATGTAATTTGAGTTCCCTAATCAAAAATAAGTTTTATAAGTAAATATATATGGTGTATTGGCTAAATCCATCTAAAAGGAATGGACAATGTCATCAAAATAGTGCTAAGAGTACCATTATACTACAAATCTAAGTGAAAATATTTCCTCTTATACCTTAAGCAATTGTGAATGTATCCTTTCTTTAAGGTATAATGATGACTGACAAAAATGCATAGTATGGGGAGTTTGAGGAATGTGGGCAAGCTTTAAATCGAGGTTTAAAGGTCATTTGGAAAGACTAAGGACACCATTCTAGATGTTATTCAAATCCTACAAAGAAGAGCCATGTAAATCTGCTGTCTATTGCCAAAGGTGTGAATAAATAACCACTGGAACATTTAAACATCTTGTCTTTCCAAAACAAAACAGAACAAAAAAGTATCATTGTAGAATACAAGTAGTATGGACTTACACATAGATGAAGTTTATCACTTCACCTGTTTGGTACCTCACTTTTACCATCTAATGGAATAAAGATCCCTAGGCTTCTATCCAGCTAGGGCAATTAGTCCTGATTAGTAGCAGCTCAGAAACATGGATCTTTCATTGTTGTACTTTTCATGTAACACTGAGTCCATGGTGGGCAGGCCCAGTCTGGGGCAGCTCCTGCATTATGCCATCCAGGGCCTGAGTCCTGCTGTTCTGCTCAGCTATCCTTAGCAGGCAGCCTTAGTCCATCAGTCCTGTTTGCCAAATTAGCTACCACACCTATGAGCATAAGGATTGCATTCCAGAAAGGAAGAAAGGAGAAGAGGGAGGGAAAAGAGGAAAGGGATTTTGCCCAATAAGGTTTTCCCTTTCAGGGTTTTCTACAATCCTTATTCAGGGACTCCCATTTAATATGATTTCTAAAATTAGGCCACATGTCCAACAGTTGCTGCAAAGGAGGTGAGGGGAGTGAGCTTTGTAGTTGACTGGGCATATTTCTATCCTGTAAGAAATCCATGTCTATTAGTTAGTTGGATGTGGGGTAGAGATTTTGGACAGTTGACTAGCAGTATCTTCTACACAGTTATAATACTCTCCATCTTCATTCATAATGCTCTGCCTCCTTTTAAATCAGTGTTGTGTGGTCAGGTAAGTCACAGTGCGTGTAATTACAGCTATAACTTTATACAAATTGAAGAGTGCTTTATAGCAACAAAAGCTAATGGAAAAAGTGGCTTCCAAATATGTAAAGATTTAGTTATTAAGTAGAAACAGAAAAGGTTTGTTTAAAAACCGAGGCGCCTTAGGGTTCAATTTTAATTTCAATTGAAAGATGGTCAACAAACAAGCAATTATCTCCCTATTGAACAACAAAGAAGAACAGAAGAAAGAAAGGAAAGGAAAAGAGAGGGAAAATAAAATGAAAAAGTGCTTTTCTCATACCCTGAAAAGTTAACAATAGACATCAAGAGTTGCAGATAGTGTGAGGAAGCAAACAATCTCATAAACTTCTAGTGGGATTGTAAATAAATGCACCATTTTTGCAGGAAAATATAGGAATATTTATTAAATAATTTGTAGACATTTACTCAGCAATTTTACTTCTAAGAATCTGTAATCTGGCCCCTGGATTTATTCTGACAAAAGAGCAAAGGCCTGTATGCATGCCTGCTAATTGTAGCATTCTTTGTAATGGTGAAAAGTTGTAAACAATTAAATACTCTCAAGAGGAAAAGACATTCATAATGACATATTGATTATATAGATATCTCATAGATTTGAAAAAGAATTAGGTAAATACCTATGCTATGGACATAGCAGTTGATACATGACAGACAACTAAGTGAAGTTTGGAGAAAATATGAATAATTCCATACTATTTTAGTTAAAATATAGGCAAGAAAGTAGTCTGTGTGGTTGTGTGTCTGTGTGTTCATATATTTTATGTGTATATGGAAAGGACTAGGAGAACAAGCACTAAACTTTTAATAGTGGAAACCACTGGGAAAAGGAGTAAGATACTGGAAATGAGAGAATCCCATTTTTTACCTAGTCTTATACTAGTTTCATTTTTAATGAAATTAATTTTAAATAAAAAATTTAATTAATTACTTTTAAAAATTAGGTTTGAGAGACTAACATCTCAATCCAGGAAACTTCAAGTAAAGAAGAGTGCTGGCACAATGACCAGCATGTGTAAGCCCAGCTCCTCAGGAGGCTGTAGGAGGAGGCTCACCAGGGGCCAGGGGATTGAGGCCACCATGCGCAACACAGAGACACCCTGTCAAAATATACATTTTTTTCATATATACATATATGAAAAGTGAGATAATGAAACAACCCATAAAACACAACCCAACTGCCCCAGAAGTGAGAGTCAAGGATAATGCAGAAACCAAGGCCATCCAAGAAGACATTGTCTCAACCAATGTCTTAGAGCTTTCCCTCTATGTATTTCTCCTGCAGTTTTATATTTTTAGGTGTTACTTCCATGTATTTAATTCATTTTGAGTTAGTCACGAATAAGAGATGAGGTAAGGGTCCATTGCCACCACCTTCATGTGGATAGTTTTCCCAACACAGTTTGTTGAAGAGATTGTTCTTTCCCCATTGTGTGTTCTTGGCACCTTTGTTAAAAATCAATTAATCATGGCTTCATCAGCTTATTTCTGAGCTCTCAACTTATTCCATTGCTCCATTGTCTGTTTTTATACTAGTATAATGCTGTTTTGATTCCTATATCTCAGAAGTACATTTTCAAATCAGGGACTATGATACCTCCAGATTTGTACTTTTTGTTCAAAATTCCATTGGTTATTCAAGGTCTTTCTTTTATGGTTGCATACAAATCTTAGGATTGTTTCTATTTTTTATATAGAACCCCCAAAACATAGTCAACAAAAACAAATTAAACAAATGATATTGTATCAAACTAAAAAGCTTCTACTCAACAAGGAAACAGCATAGTGGAGACGATTTATGACATGGGAGAAGTTCCTTGCAAAGCATACATTTGATAAGGAACTAATATCCAAAATATATAATGTATTTAAACATCTCAATAGAAGAAAATAAATACCAATTTAAAAATGGGCAAAAGATATGAACAAACATCATTTCATATTTTATTCATATTTCTCAAAAGAAGGCATATGAATGATCAGTAGACATGTGGAAAAATGCTTTGTATCATTAATCATCAGGGAAAAGTAAATTAAAACTACAATGATGTATCACCTCACACCTGTTATAATGGCTATTATCAAAAAGATAACAACTATTGGAGAGTATAGGTAGAAAAGAAAGCACTGGTACACTGTTGGTAGGGATGTAAATTAGTACAGCCACTATGAAAAACAATATGGAGGTTTCTCTAAAAGTTCAAACTAAAACTAAAAATTGAAATCAATATGTCAAAAGGATATCTGTATCCTCATATTCATTTCAACATTATTCACAATATCCAAGAAAAGGAAACAACCTAAGTATCTATCGAGGGATCAATGGATAAAGAAAATGATGTATAGATACAAAATGGAATATGATACAGCCTTTATAAAAGAAGGAAATCCTATCATTTATGACAACAGAGATGAACTTGGAGGACATTATGCTATGCAAAATAAGCAGGCACAGAGAGACAAATATTGTATAATTTTACTCTAAATTTAACTGATATATGAAAATAAAATTTGTTCATATTAATGGGATACCATATGATGTTTCAATACGCATATATATTATGTAATGTATGTAAGATATATATGTATGTATATATATATATATATATATATATATACCTCCTCAAATATTTATCATTTATTTATGGTGAAAACATTTAAAATCCTTTCTCCTAGCTTTCAAAAACATATAATACATCATTGTTTTCTATAATTATTCACTGTGCACACCAGAACTTCTGACTCCTATCTAGCACCCACTAATCAATTCCCTTCATCCCTCCCTACACTCTACTGTCCCAAGCCTCTAGTAACCACCATTCTATTCTCAATTTCTATGAGATTATCTCTTCTTGGAATCCACATTTTGGTAAGATCATGCAATATTTGTTTTTCTGCACATGGCTTTCACTTAACAATGATTTCTAGTTCCATTCATGTTGTTGCAAATGACTGGATTTTATACTTTTATTTTGGTTTTATATACTTTTATTAGTGCATTGTAGTCTCGCATCATAATGTGGTTCAGAGTGATAGGGACATAAATGCACACAGTAATTGGTGAGCTTCCCCCTCCCTTGCTCCCTGTCCACTCCCTCCCCTCTCCCATACATGATATTGAGATTGAATTTTATCCTTTAGATGGCTGAATATATCCTGTGGTATACATATACTTCATTTATTTAAATTCATTCATTTGTTGATGAGCACTTAGGTTGTTCCCATATCTTGGCTGTTGTGAATAGTGCCACGGTAAACATGGTGTAAAAGCAGACAATGGAGCAATGGAACAAGTTAAGAGCCCAGAAACGAGCTGTTGAATCTATGGTCAGTTGATTTTTAACAAAGGTGCCAAGAACACACAATGGGGAAAGAACAGTCTCTTCAACAAACTGTGCTGGGAAAACTATCTATCCACATGAAGGTGATGGCAATGGACCCTTACCTCTCCTCTTTACAAGAACTAACTCAAAGTGGATTAAATACATGGAAGTAACACCTAAAAATATAAAACTGTTGGAGAAATACATAGAGGGAAAGCTGTAAGACATTGGTTTAGACAATGTCTAAAGGCCTGACTAGTGTAGACAGACTAAGGCAAACCCTCACTCTTCCCAAAACAAGGATTTGAAGGAAGATCTTTTTTTTTTCTCTTGGACTAAATTATTTCAATTTCCACAACTGCACAGATGGCAAGTGAAAGAAAATATGAGGAAAAAAGTGTGTTTTAATTTTCTCAGGGATGAAAAAAAATCAAACAAACCACTTCAGAGTTAGTACATAGAATTGATCACTAAAAGCAATACTAAAAATCTTTGTTAACACAATATTAAAATATTAATATAATCAATGAGGGACAAATAATGAGCAATGTAATAAAAATTTTAAGGAAAATATTGTCACTCCATAAATTATTCCTGTTGTCAGCAAAACACTCAAAAATGAGCTTCATTATTCCTTTTCCTAACATACATTTTAGACCTCTGAACTTTTATTGCCTTCAGTTTTCTCAAAATATGAATCATGTTAGAGGATATAATTAACTTTTTTGTCAATTTGGAAATATATTCACATACTTAAATAGAAAACAGTAGAATGAATACCCCCATGTAAAATTATCTGCCACTTTTGGTTCTGTTTTCTCCATTAAAAGAAATAAAATAGTAAAGAAAATTCATCTCTCTCCAGTTGTAGTTCCTGCTTCCCCTCTTCCTAGAAAATTGTTGCCCATAATTCAGTATATGTGCATATATTTGTATAAAATTATACATATATTTATGTATATATTTATATATAGTTAATTCCAAGCATTTAAAGATAATCATACCATGCATATATGCATCCATATATAATATTTGTAATTATATTTTAATTATTTATCATTATTACATTTGTAATATCTGCAATTATATTTTCATCTTACATAAAGTATTTGATTGATAGATATTTTCATGCAACTTAGTTATTTAAATTATTTTCATCTTATCTATCCATGTTCATATAAATTTATTCATTTAAGCTATAATAGAATATTTAAAATTTATATTCAATGTATTATATCTTTTAAAATAGTTTATAGTCAATGTCTCTTTCACTGCTTCCTCCACCTTTATTTCTTCCTAGCCTTTTATCCCAACACACACACACAGCTTCTACTTTTTTTCCTCTCAAACTCCAAAATCTGTTGTCAAATGTTCTAGAATCAAGCTGTTTGGCTCCCAGCGAACAACAGGCTGAGATACGATGGAGACTGGAAACATCTGAACTTTTGTCAGGCCCCCTTGAGGTGCATTATTTACAATAACTCAGAACATTTTTGCAACTGCGAATATATGAAAATTTGGGGACTATGTTTAGAATATCATGTTAATCTTCCCAAAGTCACAACAGTTAAAATGATGCCTTAGGAAAAAAAAAAAAACTAAGAGATAGGGTGGATGAATCACCAACTTAACAGGGTGTTTCTGGTGGCAATGCTCTTCAGCTGCACAATTTGGAAAGGAAAATGAAAAGGAAGGGTGAGCACATCAGTTCACTCGGAAAACAGCTCTGAGAAAGGTTTGCGGTTGGAATCGACATTGTTTTATGTGAAAAAAAAAATGTTGCAGCCTCCCTGTCCTTAGCTCCCATTTCTTCCATTTCTGGTTATAATTAGTTTTACATTCTTTTCTCTTTCTCTCTCTCTCTCTCTCTCTCTCACTCACACACACACACACACACACACACACACACACACACACACCACATACTCACATGTGTACCTATAAGATCAAGCTACAATCCTGAATACTCATAATAACCATATTTTTATGAGTAAAATTATATTTGCCTCACATATTGTGACAAATCTGTTACTGCTACCTCATTTATGCTTCAGAACTAAATGTCAGTAAATTTAAAATAATTAAGTACATGGAATAAAGCTCAAACTAATTTTCTTCTTCTCCTCTCAAAATATCATGATTTACTTTATAATTACCCAAAGACTAATGATCATATTTGTATGAATTTATCACAGGGATTTCATGTTGCATATTTATATGAGCAAAACTATACCGAATATACTATAAAATGAAAAAAAAAACAACAAATAGCAAAGACAATTCCTGTTCTCAGGGAGTTTACATTCTAGTAAGTAAAAAAGCACAGCAGAAATGAAAGTAACATTGACTATAACTACATTTTAATAAGGAAGAAGAGGAAATTTTACCCAGGAGGAAAGACGTGCAGCTGGAAGCTAAAGCAGAGTTCTATCAACTATACACACAAGGAAGGGAGGCACCATGAGACAGGCCAGACCAGGAAACTGGAATTCTAAAACCCTGGCCCTCATCCTGACTCTGCCCTTACTGACAAGCATCATGCCTGACACACAGTAGCTGCCAATGAAAATTTGCTGCTTTACGGGATAGCCTTGAGGACATCACAGTTTCTCAAGAAACTTTTGTTTCTCTCCTGCAAAAGAGGATATGAGATCATTCATAGGGTTCTTTTGAAAACTAAATAAAATGATGAATCTGAAAGCATTTATAGGAAACTCTAAGGCACCACAAAAATATTGCTTATCCTCCTCTGAGGACTTTAAAAATACAAGTCACAGAATATTTAAAGCTTGTATATCACAATAGGAATGTAACTTTTCTGTGGAAAAAAAAAAGTTGGTGTATGGTTGAAATTGGGACAAAGAAAAAACTTAGCCTATTGTAATTGTCTTCCTTTGGCCTCAACCATTCCCCAACCCACCCACCTTCCCCTTAAAAACTTGGGACTTCCTTTCCCTTTGGTGAGTGAGACTTTTCCCAGCAGTATGAAGCGTGGACTACCTCCTGCTCAAACACCAGCCCCAAATTAAAGCCAGTAAGTGTGTCTTCTACAATTCCCTGGCACAGTAACTTTATAGAAGAAGATTTAACAACTGGGTTTTATAAAGCTGTGAGGTTTTCTGTTATTTTAAGTCTTCATGCTAGGTCAGACCCTTTTATTAGGTATAATGGAAGAGCTGGGTGCATATTATGTGCAATTTTCCTGTACTGTGAGAGCCTAAGGAAGAATTCCCAGATCTAGAAATAAAGCACAGCTCTGTAATGACAGTGATTGAAAGGTAATGATGAACCTGCTCTCACCATTTAGACACCAGATCACACCCTCAGAATGTTTATGGCCCAAGAACAGGAACATTCAGAGCATTGGCATTGACTGAACCTTCTGCACCAATCCTCAAAACAGGCATTATGTGAATATTATATGATAGCATGACATGTTTCATGCACTAATCTTGACATGACCCTCTCATTCTACAGTATTTCAGTGATGGTATAAGGAGAAGAAATGTGACTAAACCAAAAAGATAACATGGAAGGGAGGGAGGGAGGCAAGGAGGTAGGGAGGCAGGAAAGGGAGGGAGGCAGGGAGGGAAACAGGAAGGGAGACAGGAAGGGAGACAGGGAGGAAGGGAGGGAGGGAGGGAGGGAAGGAAGGAAGGAAGGAAGGAAGGAAGGAAGGAAGGAAGAAATATTTGAACAAAAAGAACAAAGCTAGAGACACCACACTCTCTGATTTTAAAATACACTACAAAGATGTAGTAATTAAAATAGCATGGTACTGATTTAAAATAGACATACTGAGCAATGGAACAAGAATGGGAGCCTAGAACTAAACCCATGCATCTATGGCTGACTGGTTTCCAACAAAGGTGTCAAAGACACACAGTGAGGAAAGCACAGTCTCTTCGATAAGTGGTGTTGTAAAAACATTCCCATTCTTCACATGCAGAAAAATGAAAATGGTCCCTTAACTCACCTCTTATATAAGAATCAGCTCAAAGTGGATTAAATTCATAAACATATGACCTAAAACTATACAAATATTAAGAACATATATGAGAAAACTCTAAGACATTGAAATATATGTCTATGGATCCAAAGTTTAGAAGTCTTCATTATTTTCTTGAAAGACCTGGGTTTAGAATGATCGCAGGGGACCAAGCTATGAATAACTGATTTAAAGATGCTAGCTAGGTGTGGTGGCGCACACCTATAATCCCAGTACTTGGGAGGCTGATACAAGAAGATCACAGGTTCAAAGTCAGCCTCTGCAACTTAGTGAGGCCATGTTTGTTTCAAAATTCAAAAAATTTAAAGAGCTATGGGGTGTAGGTCAGAAGGGTCAGGACGTCCCTGGGTTCAGTTCCCAGAACCACAAAAATAAATAAATAAATAAATAAATGTTTAGATTTTCAGGAAGATAAAACAGATTAAACAAAATAAAGGACAATGTATGGTGCACAATCCCTCTTGGCATGTCGGAGAGAAACTACTTAATAGGATATTTTACTATTGACAGACTTTCTATTTAAATAGAAATTGCGCACATATAAATTATAAGTCTCCATATATAAATCAACTTGATTCTAGCTACATGCCATTCTTCTCAAACATGCTAATAAGATGTTAAGATCACAGCAAAATTTAAAAATCAATAAGGCTCTATAAATCTCCATAAGCTACATGATTCAGTCTTTATCACTCTAGTTAGAATGTTTCAGTCTTTTGTTTAAATTTCTCATGTAAGATGATGATGTGCATCTCATACACTTATCATTATGACATGTTTCATGATGCCCAACACACAGTGTTTGTTTCCTTCTCTTTTTCCTCATCTCTTTCTTTTTCCTGTGGTATCTGCTTAAACTGATATGTATATGATACCATAAAACAAAATAGAATAAGTAAGAAGAGGTGACTATAAAGAATAAACAGAGGTAATTTTAAAAGTAGAAAAGTTCCTTGGTAGATGGTTTTCAAAAAGTAGAAAAGACTATTTCTAATATTCTACATCGTTTCCCTGAAACCTTGTCTGTTTTTCTGTATTTTTTTATCTTGTCTCTCCTGCTTTCAGACTCCTTTTCTTCTTTCTCTATGATGGTTTTTTCTTTCTGTTTTTTTTTCTCAACATTGGAGAATACTACTTTAATGCTGATTTCTCTTTTCTATCCCCTAGGATCATTCATGGGAATTCCATTTGTGGGTGAATCTTAATGTGTTTAGAAGTAAGCAGATAAACACAATCCCAGATTCTTACCAGAAATGCAATTTGGAATCCACAGCATGAGTGACTCACTCTGAAGCAGATGACATTCCCCATAGAAACAATATCCTATTTGGAGTTTTCATTCTTACCCAGAGTCTGCCTCAAATGAATTATAGGTATGAACAACAATATGTCTTTAAAGAACAGTTAACTATAAAACACTCAAAAGAAAGTTAAGTTCCAAGTTCTATGAAATAGATTTTTAAATGTATAAATTGATGATTATATTATGGATCCCTTTCAAAAAGTGAGCCTCCAGGCAAATCCAAGGATTATCTTTAATTTAGTCTACATCTAATGCATGATGTGTAAAAGCAAAGATTTAAAAAAGCACTTGAAAATTACTACGATTTGTATTTTTGAGCTGAAAACCAACGTAGAGCTCATCTAATTCAATAATGCACTCATTGGTCTTTATTTTACTGCTACAAAAAATGAATTCTAGCTCTTTTGGGTTCTCAATTCCAAGATGACAAAAAAAGGGACAACAATAAAAGAAGAAACACAGTTCCAAAAGGGTGGCGGCTACACACAGACTATTCACTGTATCCGATAGGTGCCCAAGGATAAAGTCCTTAAGAAGTCCATCATTTGAACATAATAGAGGCCAAAACCAATAGAGGACATCTCCAAAAGGAGTATCTTCAATGCCTGTGTGCTTCCCAGGCTGCATAGGAAACTACATCACCCTGTGACTTATGCCATTCACAGCAAGGTGATTGGGAATCTATCTCCTAACAGATCTGAAACAAAGCCATAGGCAAATCAAGCAAACTGTTGAAATTCCCAGAGCATAGGTAGTTAGTTATCTTTCTGTTTCTGTGATAAAATATCTCAGATAAAAAAAAAGAAGGAAAGTTGTATTTGAGCTCATGGTTTCAGAGGTTTTAGCCCATGGTCACTTGGTCCCATTGTCATTGGGCCTGTGGCTAGGCAGTACATCATGATGGAAGCTTGAGGCAGAGGAAAACTATTCACCTTATGGCAGCCAAGAAGCAGAAAGAGAGAGAGAGAGAGAGAGAGAGAGAGAGAGAGAGAGAGGCATCCTAATGTCCCCATCAAGTGCATGCCCCCAGTAATCCAACTTCTTTCCACTAGGCCCCACCTTCCAAACCTTCCAACTCCTCCCAGTAGAACCACAGGCTGGCAATCAAGCCTATAACACATGAGCCTTTGGGGGGCACTTCAGATCCAAACTATAGCAATAGATAAATGTGATTATTTATTTTTCAGTACTGTTACTGAAATTATTGGTTTTTATATCATAACAACCTATAATGTTCATTCCCAAAAAAATGACTAGTGTTTTAGTCATCCTTTCACACTACTGTGACCAAAATACACAACAAGAACAACTTGGAGGAAAAGGGATTTATTTAGTCTTAGAGTTTTGGAGGTTCAGTCCATGGTCGTCCTGCTCCAAGGCAGAAATAGCAGCAGTAAGGCATGGTGGAGGGATGTTGCTCTCACACTGTGGTGGCTGGAAGCAGAAAGTACAGGAGGAGGGGGCCTGTGGACATATATAGTCCCCAAGTCCACACCTCAGTGACCCACCTCCTCCAGTTTTGCCCCACCCTGAATCTTCCTTCATTAGGGACATGTTTTCAAGGCATGAGCTTTGGGTGGACATTCCAGACCATAAGGAACAGTTTTATGATATAAGAGTTCTGAGTTTGTTCTCCTTCATGTAACCCTAGAGATGAGGAAACCAAGACACAGACTGAGTTAAGAGCTTTCAAGAGCTGGGCATGGTGGCACATGCTTGTAATCCCAGAAGCTGAGACAGGAAGATCTCAGGTTCGCAGCCAGTCTCAGCTACTTAATGAGGCCCTCTGCAACTTAGTGAGACCTTGTTTCAAAATAAAGAATAAAAAATAGGGCTAGGGGTTAGCTCAGAGGTAGAATGCCCCTGGGTTCAATCCCCAGTACCACCAAAAATAAAAGAGCTTTCAACCTAAGTGCCTTAGTAATTAGTATAGTTTCGATGTTTCCTGAAATATGTATTCCTATAGATGTCAAAAAAAATCAACCCAAAATGCTTTGGGAAGCAAAACACGAAATATATGCATATAAATTTCCAAAGTCTATAAAATCTCTCTTTTGCTCACCAAAACGGCACTGATTATCTTCAAACTGACCTATCTATATAACCATTTCTTCCAATGATCTATGGTACAATGTAGGGAATCTCATATATATATAAGAGAAATGGGGGAAAATATAAAAATTACTAATTTTGTAATCTCAATATATTCATATTATGTGTTACTAAATCTAATTTGCTCCTTGAGTCTTAAAAATTATTTGGTTAGTATTTGAAATACTAATACAAGCCTCTTGGGAACAGGTTCGATTCTTCTAAGACAACCAACTTGCTGTGCTTGGACAGATTAAAGATGATACTCTAAAGCAGCATCTGGTAATATTTTCTGTGGGTAGGAGACAATCAATAAATGTGGCTGGCTGATATGCTGTGCAAGAGTCCTCCTAGGGGACACACACAATGTCTTTTCTCTGAAGTCTTTAAAGATGTTTTCTACAGCACACTTATTCCTCCTATTTTTGTAAAAGGGCAAAAAGTAGATGCATTTTGCTTCTGTTTAAGAATGAAAACATGAGAAAATTTCCAATGGATGCTAAAACTAGAAGGTGAAATGTACAGTATTTCCCCACATCACCAACATCAGGACAAAACAACACAGTCTGTCTTCTGATAAGATGCACTGAGAAGGACTCGGCCTCACCTCAGTGGTATTCCTGCCTCAGCACTGTGAAAGCAGAATCAAATCATGAGGAAACTCAACAAACCCAAGTTGAGGGGCATTCTAAACAATAACAGACCGATAGTTTTCAAAAATACCAGGGAAAAGAAACAGAGAGCACATAAATTATTGTAGATTAAAGAAGACTAAAAAGACAGTGATTAAGAAAAATACATGATCTTGGACTATATTCTACTAGGAGAAAAAGCTATGAAGGATATTATTAAGACAATAAAATTTGAATAAGCACTGTGAATTAGATATTTCCTAAACATGAAATTTCCTAATTTTGATAAGTATACTTGCTATATTGTGGCTATGAAAAAGACTGTACTTTTTCTTAGAAAGTAATCACTGAAGGTCTAGAAGTAAATGGCATGATGTCTTCCACATATTCTCAAATGATTCACTAAATATGCATAAATAAATATAAACACACATAAGACAGAGACAGAAATAGAGGAGGGAGAGACAAAGCGTTAAAATAAATAAATGGGGGAAAATATAAAAATTAGTAGTTTTGTAATCTCAAATTACCAACCAGCCACTTTGCCCAGGACTATGAAGTTTCCTTAGGCTCAAACTTTTATCACTAGGCCAGAAAAATCCCAGGGCAAGTGGGTGACGCTGTCCTCTCCCTGCAAGTATCCTCAACAGATGGATTTCTTTGCTCTTTTGTTTGACTGGCAAGAATTATGTATGCATTTATGGAGGTATAAAATTAACATAAGAGAATAGTACAGTTAGGAAGAGAAAAGAAGATATGAATTGCCCTATTATAGTGGTTAGCATGCTGGGGCAATAACTTGTTAGAAGAAATTATAAAAATAGATATTTACTATGTACCTTCTTTTCAGAGAGTACCATTTAGCCTATAAACATGTAAGTTCATCATCAGAAAATACAATCAATATGCAAAAATCTTTACTTGCATATAAAGAGATTGCCTCCTTATGTGGAAGATTAAAGGAAACCAATTTCCTTCATGCTGTCGTTCAATATCTAATGAGGGACTTCAATTTATTTCAACTGAGATTACATCTTAGCATCCCATCCAAGGAATAGTACAATAGTGGCTTGCTTTTTACACTAGTTCTAAAGGGAAAACAGATGAATAGTGTAATTGTATTTTCAAAACACTTTAAACAGCTTTGATGCTTTGAAAGTCACTTTACTTTTTGCCAACGAATAATGCCAATATTCCTTTGATCTTAAAAATATATAGGTTTCAAGCAAGCTTCTCAGAGATTAGTACATATTACAGTTGTGGAAAAATTTAGAAAATAAAGGCCAAAATCTCATCATATTGCTACCATAAATCCAGGAAAACCCTCACTTATTAGTATGTCTCAAGATAAACATAAAGAGGGAATTCTGAAGGAATTTTCTTCAAGCATGTCTTAAGTATCTGCCCTGAGTGTCTCCATTAAAAAAATCTTAGTAAAGTAGCTGTTGAGTTTCACAAGTGTCTTCACATGAAGAGTTTCTACCTATGGTCCTGATAGTCTTTTTATTTTTTAACATACTTTTATTGGTGCATTGTAGTCTCACATCACATGAATATCTATTTGATGTTAACATACATGCACACAGCTCTGTGTCCCCTCTGACTCCCCCCACTCATATGAAGTACCGAGAATGATGTTGGTATATTCTCACATGTACATATTGTTTATGATAGTAATTCCATTGATTCACTTCTTTCTTGCCCTTCCCCTTCCCTTGTACAACTTCCCTTGCACCACTGAGGGTTCTCCATTATCACTCCCTAGGTTGCACATATTAATGAAAACATATGTCCCTTCTTTTTTTGTGATTGGCTGATCTCGCTTAACATAATGTTCTCCAGATCCTTCCATTTTCTTGCAAATGATGTTATTTTGTTCTTCTTTATTGCTGAGTAGAATTCCATTGTGTGTATTTCCCACAATTTTGTAATCCAGTCATCTGTTGATGGACACCTAGGTTGGTTCTATAATTTGGCCACTGTGAATTGTGCTGCTATGAACATGGGTATGCATAGATGACTGTAGTTTTCTAGTTTCAATCCCTTTGGTATGATACCCAGTAGTGGTATAGCCGGATCATATGGTGGATCCATTCCCAGTTTTCTGAGGCAACTCCACACTGATCTCCATAGTGGTTGAACTAGTTTGCAATCCCACCAGCAGTGTAGAAGAGTCCCAATTTCCCCACATCCTCGCCAACATTTGTTGTTGTTTGACTTCTTAATGATTGCCATTCTAATTGGGGTTAGATGAAATCTTAGAGTAGTTTTGCTTTGCATCTCCCTGATTGCTAATGATGTTGAACATTTTTTCATGTCTCTATTAGCCATTTGTATCTCTTCTACAATGAAAACTATAGAACACTGAAGAAAGAAATCGAAGAAGATCTTAGAAGATGGAAAGATCTCACCTGCTCTTGGATAAGCAGAATAAATATTATCAAAATGGCCATTGTGCCAAAAATGATCTACAGAGTCAATGCAATCCCTATCAAAATACCAACATCATTTTTCGCAGATCTAGAAAAATCAGTCATTAATTTTATATGGAGAAACAAAAGACCCAGAATAGCCAAAGCAATTTTCAGCAATAAGAACCATGCAGGAGGCATCACAATTCCTGACTTCAAATTGTACTACAGAGCTATAGTAATAAAATCAGCATGGTATTGGCCTAAAAACAGACACATAGACCAGTGGAACAGAATAGAAGATACAGAAACAAGTTCACAAACTTATAGTCAATTGATTTTCGACAAAAGTGCCAAACACATATGTTGGAGAAAGGACAGTCTTTTCAACAAATGGTGCTGGGAAAACTGGTTATCTACCTGTAGAAAAATGGAACTAAATCCTTACCGCTCACCCTGCACAAGAGTCAACTCAAGATGGATCAAAGACCTGGAATTTAGACCAGAGACTGTAAAATTATTAGGAGAAGCCATAGGTCCAACACTCCATCATATAGGCACAGGTAGAAACTTCCTCAACAAGACCTCCAAAGCACAGGAAATTAAAACAAGAATTAATAAGTGGGATTGCATTAACTACAAAGCTTCTGCTCATCAAAGGAAACCATCAAAAGCCTAAAGAGAAAGCCTACAGAATGGGAGAAGATCTTTGCAAGCTATCCCTCTGACAGAGGTCTAATATCTAGGATATACAAAGAACTTAAAAGACTTTACACTAAAAAAAAAAATAATCCGATCAAGAAGTGGGCAACTGAAATGAATAGACACTTCCTGATAGTCTTTTTAAACAAATTCTTACACATTTTTCATTTCCTTTGTCTTAGCTACAGTATGACTTATCTAGTAACAAGCACTAAATTGTGAGTAACTCATATATGTACCTACAAGGAGAAAATTATGATTCTCCTTAGTGAAGAAGAGAGCAGATGTTTCACAACAAAGAATGGACTGAATGAATGATAGGATACTGCTTTTAATAAGGCAGTTCAGTTCCCACTAGCAAGATTTCCCATCGGGGCAGCTCTGGCTCTGCTGGCAGCCACTCTGGGATGCCTCCTTTTACAGGGTCTACTCCTAGCAAAGACCCTCTATACAGTCCCCGTTGTTTGCTACCCAGCATCACCAGCAACTACCCTGAAGGGTGACTCTGGTAGTTCTTGACAATTTCTAGTTCCCTGTCACTTAGTACCATCTGTTCAACAAATGTTTACTAAGTTTCTGCAATTTTCCCAATACTGTGTTTGATGCCAGAGATAAAAATAAGAAAGACGATATGGCTGTGCCCCTGAGAAACTTAAAGGCTAGTGTTAGTCACAGACTCATAAGTAGAAGAGTACAATTAGTGCTCTGCAGCAGTCTGCCCAGGTGTCAGGAAGAATGGATGACACCGAAAGCATCTAACCTTTAAACAGTGATTCATAGCTTGGTCCACTCTGAGCCTTAGGAGCCAAGTACTTTCAAGGAAACAGATGAAGACATCTAAACTCATATTACAGGTCTACTGTTCATTTATCTAAAACTTCTAAACCTTGGACCACAGATATATTCTCTGGTATAAAGAGATTTCTAAAAAATTTTATTTCTATATATTTTCTTTTACTTCAGTGATAATCTCCATCATCTAGATCAAGAGTCAGAAAACTTTTTCTGTAAAGGGCCGGGTGGTAAATACTTTAGACTCTGTGGGCCACATAATCTCTATTGCAACTGCTTATATAGCAAGGAGGCAGCAATAGGCAATAGTAAAATCAATTATAAATAAATACAATTAGGCATCATTGTGTTACAATAAAACTTTATTTACAAAAATAGATAGGGATTAGGTCTGCAGGTCATAGTTTGCTAACCCTTGATTTAAGAAGGATTGAGGCAGGAAACAGTTCAAATAATGTTATGCCCATATATGAAGGCATCAGTACCAACCTCACTAAGGTGTACAGGGAGGGAGGGAGGGGAACTGGGTTGGGATGAGGAGGGAAACACCCCCAAGTGCTGTGTGCATGTATGTGTGTATCACTTTGAATGTCACTATGAGGTCTAATTACAATACATCTATAAAAGTATAAAGCAATAAAATAAAAAAATGTTTCAAAAAATTCCCGAGTGTCTAACCTTTGGTGCTTTGCCAAGCCCTGGATTTACAAGGGTAAACAAGGAAAATGTGATTTCTAGTCTCATAGATCTCAAGAGTCTGGTAAAAGGAATGATATACAAACACATGCATAAACTACAAAAATTCTGTGAAATAACAGACTATTGTGAGAGGAAAGGTCATGCTGATGACATAACATTCCAGTATCTGAAGCATTAGAATTTGCACTAAGTGGATAATAGTTGGAGGAGATTATATGTAAAAATGAAAAAAGCATAAGAAAGTCCTTTAATTATAAAGGATTTTGGTGCCTGCACTGCTTACACCCCAACTATGTGCTGCAATGCAAGTTTGATAATTACCTGAAGTTAGCATCAGACTCCAAGTTCAAGGTTCAGTTCTCCACAGGACTCCCCTCATGTCAGATACCAGCTGCAAGTCTCAGGGGCCACCCATACTTTTGATCGAGTGGCTTTAAACTTAGGGATTCCTATGACCCCCCTCAGATTTTATAATTCACTAAAATAACTAATGAAACTCAGGGAAACAAAACTTATAATTTTAGTTTTATTACAAAGGGTAAACATTAATGAGATCTGGGAGGGTCCCACATGTTCAGCTTCTATGCCCTTTCTCTCTGAATTCTGGGCATATCGGCCTCCTGGCACATCAACCTCTACCAAATAGGAAGTTTCACTGGACTCTAGTGACCAGAGTTTCTATTGGTATTTGTGATGATTAATCTGAATTTTCAACTTGACTGAACCGAAAGACACCTAGCAAATTGGTAGAGCACATTTCTGGGTGTGTTTTTGAGGGTGTTTCCAGAGACAATTAGCATGTAGGTCAGTGAACTGAGTGGGGAAAACCCACCCTGTATGGAGGCAGCACAGTCCAATGGGCTGGAGCCCAGATGAAACATAAAAAGCAGAAGGAGGAAGCTTGTAATATCCTCCATGTACACTCTTTTTGAGCAGTTGTGGTTTTTTGCTGCAGCCACTGACCATGGATATCAGACTCCAGATTCTTCAGTGTGTTAATCCGCTTTTCATCACTGTGACAAAAATACCTGGCAAGAACAACTTAGAGGAGGAAAGATTTATTTTGACTCATGGCTTCAGAAGGTCAGTCCATAGTCGATGGGCTTCATTGCTCTGGGCCTATGGTAAGGCAGGACATCATGGCATCAGGGGATGGAGAGGAAATCTACTCATCTCATGTCAGTGAGGAAGCAGAGAGAGAGAGACAGAAAGGAGCCCCAAAGAAGATAAATCCTTCCACAGCATGCTCCTAATGGCCTACTTCCTGCAACTAGGTCCCAATTCTGAGTAGTCCATTTAACCATCGACAAATTAAACTACTGGTGAGGTGAGAGCTCTCTAATCCAATCACTTCCCCAAAGCCCCATTTCTGACTACATGAGACTCTGAGCAACATTTCAGATCCAAGCCATAATGCTAAGGAAAAAGCTTGCATCAGGCTTCAATCATCTAAAATTTCTTTGTCCAGAAAGTGTTGTAGAGACCTACGTATAAGTGAACAACAAAGAGTTGTAAATAGTAAGAAAATGATTAAGAATTGTCAATGAGCAAAGCACAGCCATGGGGGAAATATCCAAAGTACCTTGAGAGGACACCACTGAGAAAGAGTCCACTGCAAAGCCCAGCTAAGCCAAAGTGTCATGTCAGCTCCAGCAGTACCAGTAAAGTAAGAACTCCGCCATCCCTCATTTTTCTTTACTCTTCCTCATTCTATCTGGAAGGAGCAATGACAGCTTACTGTTACGAGGTAAGACCACCAGAGAAGACCACTCAGACCCAAGATAATGCCAATAGAAAGTCTTTATTACCAGCAGCTGGGACTACGCTGGGTATCATACCCAAGTACAGTAGCGTGCTGCTTTTTAGGACTCCTTTTATAGAGCAAAACTACAAAGCCACAAGCTATAAGGGGAGTGAGAAATACAGGTTCTCACAGCAGGTTCCCATAGCAGCTTCCTATAGCAGGGGTGGGAAGCCCCAGTGGTTCTTTTTAGCATTTGAGCAAATCAAGCATAACGAACTACAGAAGCAAAAATAAGCTGTTAGCAATAACAATGCCACAGTAACAGTAACACAATGCTGTTACCCATTACCCTGCCAACATCCTGGTTTGATTTTTCCAAAGCGAACATGCCTGTTCTAGGGCCAGGCTAACTATGCATCATCACATTACCATGATTTTAAAGCCTGTGGGGAGCACAGGAGGAGGAGCAGAAATACAAGGCAAAAAAAAAAAAAAACATAGAAAAGAGATTGACCAGATCTCCCCATCCTAGCAGGCATAAACTGGAAGAGAGATATGATACTTTGTACTAGTACACACCAATATCATTACATTTCCTTATTTCCTTTTTCAGATTATGAAAGACTTTCAGTTAGGTGGAGCATGTAGCCACTTATGGCCAATGAAATGTGAATGGAAATGAAATGCATCGCATCATGGCTATCGCAGTGAGAAGTCTAGAGATGATTCTTGCACAACAAGGAGGCCTCATGTCAAGAAGTCAGCATCCCAAAAGCAAAGTGGCTTTGATTCTCTGTTACTAATAAGAGAAGTTACTGCCTTGGAGAATGCTCTGCATAGAGGACTTAGGACAAACTAGAAGGGGGAAAGAAACAAGACTAGTTTGGGTTTGTTATTGCAGCATAAGCTGGTCTATACTAATTAATACAAGGGGAGAATAAACCTAGGTTAAAGTTCTAAGTTTTTATTAGTACTTGGGACTGACTATACTAATAATTGGACTGAAAGTGTTTTAAGAGTTGGAGAACCTGGAGGATCTCTATTATCCATAGAGCTTTTTTGAGTTTTTATCCAAGGACAGGGAAAGAAATAGCCACATGAAAAGATTTGTAATAGCAATTGGGGGGATTATATTGCTTTATTATTTCAGCCTCAAAACCAGAATGCTGATTATGGAAGTTTTCTGAAAATTCTCATTTGCCTAGGCCAACCTATTTCAAACAAGGCCACTTCATGTAACAAAGCATTAATGATAATATAGCAGCCTCCCAAGAAAAGGTCATTGCATTGCCTCTTATAATTTGAATTGTCTGTACACTATCAACTGATTAGTTTTTGTTGCTTTGGATTAGTATTGGTAATCTTTGCCATGGCAGTCAGGATACAGCACCAGCATTGCCTCAGAAATACAACTATGCTATTTGAGTTATGTCATGCATTGCTTAACCTTGGAAGACTGTAGTAATGGTTTGCTCCGTTCCCCAGTAAGAGGCAAAATATTTTTCTGTCCCTTCAATCTGACTTTGTCATTTGACTTGCTTTGGCTACCTTTGACTTGCTTTCTACCTTTGACTAAGGTAGAAAGAACAGAGTGCAAGTTCTGATCCTGGACTTGGTCTGGCTTCTTGGAATGCTGCATTGCCCCTTAAACAAGGCCAGGATAGCCTGCTAGATGTGAGAGACCAGCAGCCCAATCACCTTTGTTTCTCAGCTGATGATCAGACACCCTCCAAAAGACAGATCCACCAGGCCGACTTCCAGGTGACCACCAACCTATTAGGGAGTCCAGCTAAGACTAGAAGACCTGGAAGACTAGAACTCCCCAGCTGAGATCAGCGTGCTGACTCATGAAACTGTGAGCTAAACAAATGGGTATGGCTTAATTCATTACGTTTGGGGGTAGTTTTAAATGGCAAAAGATAATTAATAAAATAAGAAAATGAAAAAATATTTTTGTAAGAAGCAATGCTAATGACATTGCTGAAGGAGACAAGAAAAAAATCACTATTATGGAGCAGATGCTAGGTGTAACAAATGTGCATTAGTCAGTGATGTTTAGGATTTACAACTATGCATTTTTAGGTTTTGTATTAGTCAGTTGGGCAGCCATAGTAAAACACCATAGACCAGGTGGTTTAAACAACATAAATCTATTTTCTTATAGTCTGGAAACTGGTAAGTCTAAGATCAAGGTGAGAGTTAATTCAGTCTGGTGGGGCCTCTTCTTCCTGGCTTACAGATAGCTACCATCTCACCGTGTGCTCACTGTTGGAGAAAGAGGGAGAGAGAGAGAGAGAGAGAGAGAGAGAGAGAGAGAGAGAGATAAAGAGAGAGAGGGAGCACTAGCTCTGACTTCTGTGTCTTTTCATTAAGAACACCAGCCCTGTTGGACGTGGGTCCCAACCTTATGACCTCATTTAACATTTATCACTCTTCACAGGACCAATCACCAAATAGAGTTTGTGGGAGACACAAACTCAAGTTCCTCATAGCTCTAAAAACACTATTACTGCCAAAATTCTTATAGTAGAATGGACTTTATTACTAGATTGAAACTTTAATCCTTACCGCCCTTTCCCAGATAAACAACTGTTTCTAATAGCCCACAGTTTATTAGAAATGCAACTTTTGTACCATTAAGCTGGGTGTATTATAAAGATATATCTAAACTTTTTGCTACACTATTTTATGAAGAAAAAAGCACCATGATTGAAGAAATAACTCGAACTTTAGTAGTTTTTTTAGAAGTAAAGGAAGATTTCAAATAAAATGCATCATATTTAATGTTTTACTGCTTAGAAAAACAATTTTCAAAGATGCACAAACACATGGTAGGTGCCATTTTTACTCTTTCCCCTTCTTCCTACATATTTTATTTTAATAATAAAATATTATTTTGTGGTATAATTTGAATAATAAAATAGAAACTATTATATGAAGTGAGTGCTTAAAGTCTATGCAAAGAGTGCTTAAAGTCTATGAGATATTTTCATGCTACAAGTTTGCCACGATGTATATAAAAAGACAGTTTTGCAAATTTTATATATCTCACTGGAGAAGGCTAAGAAAATATTGTTGCTATACTATTTTACATTTGAAATACTTTGTATTTTCTTAAAGAAAGGATGCTAAAGTATACAACACTATGTCTAAAAACATAAAAGAATGTCATATTCAATTCAATAAGTATTTATAATTACTTAGAGTCAACAGATATATATTATTCCCTACCCTGGCTTCATGAAGTTATTTTCTTAATGTTACCTTCTAAATACTTGATAACTTTGTCTTTCACATTCAGGTCTTTAATTAGCCCACCTCTGATTTTATGTATGATGTAAGAGAGGATTTCAGGTTTTTGTTCATGTGGATACATGCATGAACAATATTTATGGAAGGGACTGTTCATCCCCCACTAATCTTCTATGCCACCTCTGTCATGTACAGACATGTTCTAACAGTGAGGAGATGTTCTGAGAGATGCATCATTCGGTGACTTTGTGATTAAGCATCATGGAGTGTACTTACAATTCGGATGGTATAGATCAGTCACTTGACATGGCCTGGTGATAGAATCTAGAGATGCAATAGACATGAGATATATGAGGCTGCTGCCAGTCTAACAATGCATACTGTTTTGCAGTAAACTAATTTTTGAAAGTAGCAATGGAGTACACTGTAATGATAAAAAGTATAGTATAGTAAATATATTAACCAATGGCATAACTGTTTATCATTATCAACTATTTAGTATTGCACATAATTATATGTACTATACTTTTATATGACTGGCAATGCAGTAAGTTTTAGACCAGCATCACCACAGACAAGTTAGTATTGCATTGTGCTTTGATGATATGATGGCTGTGATGTCACTAGGTGCTATAGTTTGAATCTGAAATGTCCCCTAGAGGCCTATGTGTCAAAGCCTTGGTTTCTAATCTGTGGCACTATTGGGAAGTAGTGGAATCTTTAAGAGGTAAGGCCTAGTTGTAAGAAGTTAGGTCACTGGGGCCATGCCCTTGAAGAGATATTGAAATCCTATGCTCTTTCTCTCTTGATCTTTGCTTCCCAACTGCCATGAGATAAACAGGACTCTCTGCCATGTGCTCCTGCCACGATGGACCGAGCAACCACAGGCCCAAAGCAACAGGGCCAAGTGACCATGAGTTGAAACTTCTGAAACTGTAAGCTAAAATAAACACTTCCTCCTTTAAATGTGATTATCGCAGGTATTTTGTCACAGTGATGGGAAACTTACTAACACACTAGGCATAAGAATTTTTCAGCTCCATCTAAATCTTTGGGACCGTAGCTGTATTTGTGATCCATAGTTGAGTGAAACATAGTTATGCAGTGCCTATACATGTAGATATTTGCTCCTGGGATCTTCATTTTACTGATTTAGCCTATCTCTGTGCCCATTCCACATTATCTCAATTACTATAGCTTTGTAATAAGTCTTGATAATCGGTACTGTAAGTCTTTGAAACTAATTCTTCTATATTAAAGCTGTCTTTAGTGATATGCAGCCTATTAAATTTACATATTAATTTTAAAATCAGCGGGTCAATTTCTATGAAAAGAACATGCTTTGATTTTGATTAGGATTGCATTAAATCTATAAATTATTTGGAGATAAAAAATCAACTAATATAACTTGTATTTATGTCTATTTAAGAATTACTTGATGTTTTTAAATAATTTTTAAATTTTTCCAGATTAAGTGATGCATGCCTGCAATCTCAGTACTTGGGAAGCTGAGACAGGAGGATTGCAGGTTCAAGGCCAGCCCATGATAACTTAGTGAGACCCTGTTTCAAAACAAAATATAAAAAGGGCTAAAAATCTAGCTCAGTGGAAGAATTCCTCTGGGTTTGATCCCCAGTACCACATGGGGATTATTTCTATGTTATGGATTATGTATAGTTTTTGAACAAATTCTGGTATGTTTCTAGTTGTTAGTACACTTGGTGCTATTATAAATGATATCTTTAAATTTTTGGCATATATTCTTACTATTTATCCTGTTACACAGGAATATAATTATTTTTGAGGCTGAAGATTTTTATCTAGCAACTTTGCCTTACTCATTTATTAAGGCAAGTAATTTATTTACATGTGATTTTGGATATTCCTGTTACACAATTGTATGATTTTCAAATGAGTTTTTATTTCCTCATTTTTCCACTCCTAATATACCTATTTAGTTTCTTGTCATAGTTCACTGGCTAAAAACATTAGTATTACATTGAATAAAAGAGGTGGTATTAGGAATCTTGGTCACTTACCTGAACTCAGAGATAGTGCATTCAGTGTACTGCTACTGCAAGACATCTGTTCTATTTCTACTTTGCCAAGATTATCAACATTAATTGTTAGAGAAAAAATCATTCACTGATACTTAGAAAGTACAGTAAGGAAGGATTTATCCCTAACCATGGCAATAGGTATGGGGACCAGTGCAACAGGGTCTTGCAATAAAGGAGAGAGATTGGGCTTAACTCCAAATACAGAATGGGAAGGTGGGAATTTATAGCAAATGAGCAATGTGCAGGGTTAGGGTTAGGGTTGGAAAATTACTAGAAGGAAACATCAGGATAGGAAGAATTTTGGCTAAACCCATTGACCAGGATTCTTGCTGAAGACAGGCCAAGGTGATTCAACCTTACCTGGAGGGTGAGGAACCTGACCAAATATCAAGGATTAGAGTTCTACCTAACTTGACTTAGCAGTTCTTTTCCTAAAACTGGATTTTATGAAGAAGTGCACAGATAGAAATAGGAAAAAGTGTATCTCACTGAAGTTTGGCCAAGCAAAGAATTTGTGTCACAATGAGTAAATATTTTATCAAATACTTTTTTAGACATTGTTGAGATAATTATATGACCTTGTCCTTTATCTCAAAATATAGTAAATTATATTGATTTATTTTTTAATATTAATACAAGCTTATCTTCCTGGAATAAACCCAACTTTGTCATAGTAGATTATACCATTCTCACATATATGTTCTAAATTCTTCTTGCTAGCATATTATTTACAAGTTTCACATCTGTTTCATAAATAAAACTATTCATGTTTTTCTTTTTAACTATCTTTGTTGAATTTTGGTATTAAAATTTCACTAATCTCAAAAATAATTTTTAGTGCCTCAGAAGAGCATGATTAAGATTGAAGTTATTTGTTTCTTGAATGTTAGTTTAACTTGATAATTTTCTTATAATTTACTTAGTAAAAATATATATGACTACTGTAATATATATGATCACTATAATCAATTATTTCTGTAATTATCAGATAGTTCTAATCTTCCAATTCCTCTTCAGGTAGATTGATATACATATGTATATATGTATATATACTACTAATTTATTGATTTAATTGATATTTACAATTTACAGCATAAAGTTTTCATAAAACTGTCATAAATGTTAAAAACCTGAAAAATACCCAATTGAGTTAAAAATGTATGTCCAAATAAAAACCTGTTCACAAATGTTTGTAGCAGCTTTATTCAAAATCATCAAAACTTAGAAGCAATGTCTTTCAGTAGGTGATCTGAAACCGTGGTCCATCCACACAATGGATTATTATCCATTGATAAAAATGAATGAGTTATCAGGCCACAAAAATACATGAAGGAACCTTACATGAATGTTGTTAAGTGAAAGAATTCAATATGAAAAGGTTAATTTACTATACAATTCCAACTACATAGCATCCTGGAAGAGGCAAAACTCTTACAAAGATCTGTATTTGCTAGAGGTTTGAGAAGAAGGACAGAAGGATGAGTGGTGGAGTATAGGGCATTTTTAAGGCAGAGAAATTACTCTTTATGATACTGCAATAGTAGATACACATCATTTGATATTTGTTAACACTCATGGAATGTCCAATGCAAAGAGTAAAATGTAAACTGTGAACTCTGGTTAATAATATTATATTAATGTTGGTTCATCAACTGTAACGAGTGTACCCCAGTAAGGTAAGATAATAATCGGGGAAACTATGTGCAAGGGGACTTCCAATACAAACTATGTGTACATGGAAATTCTCTGTACTTTCCACTCTATTTTCTGTGAACCCAAGATTGCTCTAAAAATAGTCTCTTGATTTAAAAATAAATAAGCATTGTATTAACCCCCTCCTTCTCATATGATGTTTTCTAGTCTCTGTTATAATTTCATTACTTTAAAACATATATTTCCATTACTAAATTACATTTTTATAATGATGGAATCCAAAACTAAGTCCTGGACCTAGTCTGTCTTTTTTATAAATTTTGTATGTATCATTAAAATACTGCATTTTCCTAACTGACCCATTTTTATGGCTAATATAATTTTGATAGACAACTTTGAGAAATGATCTCATTAGTGTAAGTTTCCTTCATGAAAACCATTTTTTATTTAAAGCTTCATTATTATTGAAAAATTGTGATATTTTTAAGGTCAATAATATTTGTTAAGCACCAGCTGCACCAGCTCAGAGAGATAATTCTGAGCTTACTTCAGTGCACATTTGCCTTAAATGGTCAATTTAATTAACTTATTTATATTAATATAATGGCCAAATAAATCCATCATAGCAGGTAGTCCACAACTTTTGATAAGTCCCATAACCCTGACTGATTGATGATATTTTTCCAATGATGATGGGAAACAGAAAAGAACTAATTCAGGCAACTAAATAGAGACAGATGTCTCAGGACTCACTGACTCTTTCCTATTGAATGCAACCCATCTGCACATAGGCAAACCAAGTACATGCATCCTTTGACTGCCTAAGAGAATCTGGTTATGTTTTCTTTGAGATGTTAGGCTTATATGATTTTCTTAAACTTCAAATTCAATTCACCTTTTTTCTTTGGGTAGCTATTTCTGACTTGAATTACAGATGATCCACATGGAAAGAAGTCATAAGTTTCATTTTTGCATTGATTTAAGCAGCAACTTGGAAATCTGTGGGCTATTTTATGAGATTCCTTATGATTCTGCAGAAATTTTATTTGTTCTTATTAGGAGGATTTTTTTATTTTGGTGGGGTTTTCTTAGTATTTGATTAGTGTTTAGTACATTCAAGCTGATACAACAAAATACCATAGCCTAGGTACCTTAAAAACAGCAGAAACTTGTTTCTCGTAGTTCTGAAAACTAGGAAGTCCAAGATCAAGGTGCCAGCAGATTTTGTGTCTGGTGAGGAGACCATCTCTTATTCATAGGTGGCTTCTTACTAGTCCCCGGCCATGGTGAAAGAGGACAAGGTAGTTCTCTGGAGCCTCTTTAGTAATGGTAGTGGTACCATGCATGAGGACTCTACCCTTGTGACCTAATCACCTTCTCAGGTCCTACAATAGTGTTATCATAAAATTGGTGATTAAATTTCCACATATGAATTTTGAGGGGACACAAACATTCAGATCTTAGCTATTGGTAATGTTTCTTTTGTTTCATTTGATTTGGGGTAATTATAAGGATGAGGGGAAGAGAAAAATAAACTATCTCCATATACAAATTTTAAGATACAGTTTAGAATTTCAATCTCTTTTATTTAGAATAAACTTGAAAGTAATTGAGTTATACTGCTTCAAATATTTAAATATCAGAAGTTATGATACTAATAGTAAGAAATGAAGAGAATAGTCTTAATCTCTCACTTTTAGGGTTGAAGTTATGTCTTAGATTTTATATTTATTTTATTTTGTTTGTTTATTTGTTTGTTTGTTTGTTTTAACATTTGTCTTTTAAAAAGTCCTATGGGGGCCGGGCGTGGTGGCGCACGCTTGTAATCCCAGTACTTTGGGAGGCGGAGACCGGAGGATCCGGGTTCGCGGCCAGCCTCAGCGCTCTCTCTCTCTCTCTCTCTCTCTCTCTCTCATTCTCTCTCTCTCTCTCTCTCTCCTTAGTGAGGCCCTCCGCAACTTCGTGAGACCCAGTTTCAAAATAAAGTATAAAAAATAGGGCCGGGGGTGTAGCTCGGGTTCAATCCCCGGTACCGCAAAAAAAAACAAAACAAAACAAAATAAAAAGTCCTATGGGATCCAGAACTCACTAAGAATCAAATCTCAACACTAGGTCAGTTGCTTGGAAAATAACTGTGGAATCGCTCTGGTTGGATCAGTCAAGGTCTATTCAGGAGAAGACCTGAGACCACGTAATTCATTAGAGGACATCAATATAGGCAACTAGTTATGAAGAACAGAAAGAGCTAAAAGGCAATTGGAGAATGGTGAGGATACCTGGAGTTTAGTTGATCTCTGGTCAACACCCAGAGATCACCACCATCTGAAAGTTATTCTAGGACCAGAAAGAAAAAGGTGATGCTACTGGAGACCAGAATCCAGAGCACCCAGACAGGAGCTGGAGCCACAGAGGAGCAGCTACCCATGCAAGCAGGGTCTAGTTGGGAAATGGACCATGGCATGGATCTGCCCAACAGAAATTATGACCACAGGGAGAAAGTCTGCTGGAGAGAGAAGGAATCATGGAGGAATCATGGAATCAGAGTCTATGCTAGAAATATCACCCAAGAAAAGGAGGGAAATTGCCTGGCTTCTTTCTCTTAGTCCTCCAGTCCCCAAGTCTTGTTTCCATTAACTATATCTCTGCAGAAAACATTGGCAAAGGAGATATATAAAGCCAAGTTTGCAGGGGTCAGGGCCCTGAGAAAACTGAGCAGAAAAGTAGGAAACAAATATTTTCTTAAGTGAGGTACTCATGATTCAGGGCATGTCGCAGAACATTCAGAAGCTTGAACTAGAGAAAAGGTAATGCAATACCCATTAAATTACCAAGGTCATTATTCACAGACATAGAAAAATCAGTCCTCAGATTCATTTGCAACAACAAAAAAACCAGAATAGCCAAAATAATTCTCAGCAACAAGAACCATGCAGGAGGCATCACAATAACTGACTTCAAACTATACTACAAAACCATAGTAATAAAAACAGCATAGTATCAGCACAAAAGCAGACACATAGACCAATGGAGCAGAATAGAAGACTCAGAAACAAATCCGTACACTTACATCCAATTGATGTTTGACAAAGGGGCAAAAAACATACAATGGAAAAAAGATAGCCTCTTCAACAAATGGTGTTGGCAAAACTGGTCAACCACATGAAAAAAAAAAATGGAAATAAACCCCACTTTCTCACCGTGCACAAGAGTCAGTTCAAGATGGAACAAAGACCTGGAAATTAGACCAGAGACCTTGCAGCTACTTGAAGAGGGCATAGGTCCAACACTTCAACACACCACAAACACTAGTTAGAATGAAGTACATTCCTCAGTTTAATCCACTGAGCATGATGACAATATATTTTCCACTGAATTAAGGCCAGCAGAGCATTGAGTACAAAAGCCCTAGTCAGGAATTCGGGTGTCCCCTCTGCTTCTCCTGCACCCTAACCTTGCACATGTCACTTAGAATTTCCTATTGAAGTTGTTTCCCCACAGTGTGGGAAATTATTTCCTGGACTTCCAACCTAAAATACATGTGTCAAATGAGACAGTTAATGTTAAAGAACTTTGCAGAATATATAATGCTATATACATTTAAGTTATCAAACAATTGGGAATTATTTGCTGGTCTCTGTCTATAGGCACACACTTATAAATTCTTTCATACAAACATACACCCATACATGCAGAGACCTGAGAACTAAGTGCCATGTCACGTAAGTGATGCATGCTTTTACATGTTAGAACTCAGGGATCACGAGAGCTACTAGAGGAGTAAGGAAGGAGCACCCATCAGTCTGACAGACAGGCCCCTGTGGGCAGCAGCGTGAAGCCAGGGAGCGACATTAGGCCGCGGAGGCGCCAGAGGACTCGGGGCGCAGGACTCGGCGGGCTGTGGAGGACCGGCCAGCTGCCACTTGCCCACTGCCTGCGCTCCTCTGTCCCAGGCAGACCTGCAACCAGAGGTCCAAACCCCTCCCCTAGCTCGGGCCACAGTGTTCTTTTTTTTTTTTTTTTTTTTTTTTGGTATTGGGGATTAAATCCAGGGACAGTCTATCTCTGAGCTTTTTTTTTCAGACTTTTTTTTTTTCCTAAACAAGGTCTCACTAAGTTGCTGAGGCTGTCCTAGAACCTGCAATCTTCCTGTCTCAGCCTCCTAAGTACTGGACTACAGGCATGCAACACTGCATCCTGCTAGATTTCTCTACCTTAAAATTACTCTTCCAGCCTGCATCCCCCATCCATTGTACTTTTTAAAAGGACATCACTAAGCATAGCCCTTCCCTAAGGGGTCAGGGAATTGTGCTCTACTTCCTTGAAGCAGTCGTATCTACATAAATTATTTGTAATTCTTCAGTATGGGACATTTGTCTCTTTTTCCTCTTTTAGTTATTTATTTGATTGCTCATTTATATCAGCATAAATGCAAGGGGTACTTATTTTATATTTTGGGTTATAATCCAATTTGTTGCTCAAATTGTCCCAGCTTTGACTACTGGGAGCTTTTCATGTGGCTTCTGTGACAGTTTGACATATCCCTATCATTTTGGCTGTTGAGCACTTCTGTACTTTCAGATGCATAAAGATCTCTAGGCTATCCCTGTATTTTCCCTGACTCAGCCCTAGAATCAGACATTTCTTCAAAGAGCCCTGGTTCCTTTGTGTGTGTGTGTGTGTGTGTGTGTGTGTGTGTGTGTGTGTACGTGTGTGGTACTGGGGGTTGAACCCAGGGATCATATCCCTGGTTCCCTTAGATACTGGTATTAGAGACCAAGAGCCCTCTCAGAGGATAGGACTAGGAAACACATGTGTGTATAGTAATCCTTATATTCATATACATCTAAAACTGTACATAAGTTTATGTATAATGGCATCATGTTATGCAAACATATATATTTACATCTCTATTAGGATGTATAAGGAGTATTTTGTTTTTCAAAATTCTTTTAGGGCAATGTAACCAAAAATATATGAAGACTACTGAGGACAAAGATGATGTTATCCTCTGACTAAACAATTGCATGCAGGCACACAGTCTTATGCATAAGGAGCCCTGTACACAATATTCACTAGAGCACTGTGTGAGAAAGCAAAAACTAGAAACAAACACTTATAAAAGAGTAATTAATAAATAAATGGTATGCTTGCAGGTAATAAAATAATATGTATAGCAGGGAAAGCAGATGACATAGACCAGTGTTACTCAAAGTGTGTTCTCTGGACCAGTTGTCAGTTGACAAAGAGTTTGTTACCAGTCTATTCTCAAGGTAAGAATTAACATTGAGAGGAGGTTGTAGAAACTTTCATGACAACCAGATGGAATAATTTTTATCTGTTTAATATAATCATAAAAAGTGGGACTTGTGCTTAGGACATCTTTGTTTTATAACATTTTTCTAATAATTAATCTTTAATGTATTTTAATAAGAGAGATTCATGATAGATTGAAAATTATTTAGAAAATCAAAAGGTTTCTTTACCAAAGATGGAAAAACAATGACATTCAACTAGATGAATAGGCAAAAATAAATGTCAAAAATATAACATTGAGTGAAAAGGGAAAATTTGAAAATTGTATATACAGTGTGTTCCCATTTTGTACATTTTATATATATATTCATATATATTATAAATATAAATATTTATATATTTATGTATGTACAAAATAGGGTATATATTATATATATTTAAATATATATGTACATCTACTTACATAGTAAAATATATACAACTTATGCAATAAAATATGTAAGTACGTACTGATGAGCCATGTGTGAGAACGAAATACAACCTCATCTGAGGGAGGGAGGGAGAGAAGGGCAACAGACTCATGGGCGTGTGATCTTGAACTATAGCTGTAATGCTTTATGTCCTATAAAAAACATATCTTTAAAAACATGGCAAAGCGTTGGGCGTGGTGGCGCACGCTTGTAATCCCAGTACTTTGGGAGACGGAGACCGGAGGATCGGGGTTCGCGGCCAGCCTCAGCTCGCTCGCGCTCTCTCTCTCCCTCTCCCTGTCTCTCTCTCTCTCTTTCTCTCTCTCTCTCTCTCTCTCTCCCTCTCTCTCTCTCTCTCTCTCTCT
>PVJS01010777.1:0-47227 GCA_004027185.1 Glis glis | reverse complement strand
TAAATAATCCAGGTCTAGCAGCCACCCACGGCATTATGCCAAATGAGATGTATGCTCTGACGAATTGCACTGTTACGTCTAGCAGCCGCCCACAACATTATGCCAAACGTCACGTATGCTCTGACGATTATCTGCTCTCATAGCTTTGCACTGTTATTTTTTAAAAAAACATTAAGATTGTATAAACCACAAGCATGAATAATCAGCTGATGATGTATTTTGTTTCCCTAATCATTGTGTATAAAATCCTTGCCTAAAGCTTTGCAAAAATACACTCAGATGCAACCTCCTTGAGTTGTGTCTGTTTGTCACTCATCGCCGACTCCTTGCCCACCTTCCCGAGACCCCTGTCCCGTCGGTCTCAATGCTCTCCGGCTGAGCTGGTCCGTCGCAGTAAATAATCTAGAAACAAACAACAAAACCCCCTCACGGTCCTCCAGATGAAAACACCTGGCCCCCAAATAAATACAGAACCAAAGTGCTGTGTTCCCAAGGGATCCAGAGCCTGCGGGTAAGAGCGCCTATGGCTAGAGCAAGCGCAGGGCCTGCAGTCTCAGCTCCCCAGCGGAATCGGCTGCACAGAGGACGGCACAGGCCTCCGGTTCACCTGGGCCTCCTGCCCGAGGCAAACTGCCCAAGGATCCCTGCCCAAGTGTCCCTGCCCCCTCTGGGCACGCACAGGATGCAAATCTCCCACTGCCCTTTCCCTGGGCTTGTGTTTCTCAGGTTTGTGTTTGTGGCCAGAAACTTGGAGGGATGAGGTATCATATCCCCCCAGACGAAGAGCACCTAAGACAGTTATTTTTAGAAGTCCTAGATAATTCTTTTACATTATTCGAATTATAGACAATAGAAACCTCAACATACCTACGTTATGTGGGATTCAAAAACGGAATCCTTGGGGCGAAAGCTTCCGCAACATCAGCAGAACCACTGGATAGGAGCCCAGTAAGGGTCTAGACTGAGTATTTTCTGATGGCCTAAAAATCTTTTTTTTTGTGTGGTACTGGGAATTGAACTCAGGGGCATTCTACCTCTGAGCTACACCCCCAGCCCTATTTTATTTTTCTTCTGAAACAGGGTCTCACTAGGTTGATGAGAGTCTCACTACTTGCTGAGGCTGTCCTCGAACCTGTGATCCTCCTGGCCTTCTATAGCCAGCGTCCCTTTTCATTATTCAGGGTTTAAACAAAGCAAATGGCAAGGAGATCACAAGTTAAGTTTAGGGTTACAGGCTAAGTTTTAGGAAAAGGCAGTCACGAGCTAGCCAAGTCTAGAGAGGAGCAAGGTAAACATTTTCAGGGAGAATAGGAGGTCATCAAGCTCCACCTTTCAGTCCCATCTGGTCCGAGGAAGCTTGCTGCTAGTGGACAATTTCCACTCAGTGTGTACTATGTACATAGCTAAGCCTGTCCAAAATGGTGACCTCATTGCGTGGGCTAAGATGGCCCCCAACAACTTATTGAGGAACAGATCCTAAAATTCATATGGAAATTCAGGGGAAGTTCATCAACAAACTGATCTTGAACATGAAATACAAAGTTGGAGGCTGACACTTCCTGGTTCCAAGACTCATTATAAAGCTACAGAGACCAGGACAGTGGTCATACCAGGACAGTACTAACATAAGCACAAAGAGATCAATGGGACAGAACTGAGAGTCCACAAATAAACCCACGCGTGCTCTCTCTCTCTCTCTCTACCTAGTGAGGCCCTCCGCAACTTCGTGAGACCCGGTTTCAAAATAAAGTATAAAAAAATAGGGCCAGGGGTGTAATGTGGAGGTAGAACGCCCCTGTGTTCAATCCCCGGTACCGCAAAAAAAAAAAAAAAGAAAAAACCCACACGTGGATGGTCCGTTGATTTCCACAAGGATACCAAGACAATTCAACAGGGGGAAAGGATGACCTTTTCAACGAATGATGCTGTGACAGTTGGTTAGCCACATGTGCCAAAGTGAAGTCGGGCCCCAACTCCCTCACACCATATGGAAAATTATCTCAAAATGGATCAAAGACCTGAATCTAATGAGACTCTTAGAAGACACAGGTGTAAATCTCTGGAATCGTGGGGTAGGCGATGATTTTTTAGAGACGACACAAAAAAAACACAAGCAACCAAAGGAAAAACAAGAGATAAATTGGATTTCACAAGAAGTAAAAACTTTGGTAATCCAAAGGATACCATCAGGAGAGTGAAAACATGACTCACTGAATGGGAGAAAATCTTTGCAAGCCATGTCTTTAATAAGGGACTTGCACTGGGAATGTTCCGGGTTAGATCTTAAATGTTCCCTAAAGGCTCGCTGAAGGCTGGTCCCAGTTGATGGTGCTGTTGGGAGGTGGTGGCGCCTACTGGAAGGAAGCTGGGTCATGGGGGTGCACCTGGAAGGTCATACCAGGACTCCAACCTCATTCTTTCTGTCTTTGCTTCCTGGCACAGGAGGTAAGCAACTTTGTGCCACCTCATGTTCCCCACCATCATCTGCCTCGCCACGGGCAGAAACAACGAGGCAAATGACCATGGATTAAATGCTCTGAAACTATGACCCAAAATAAGTCTTTTTTCCTTTTAAGTTGTTTACCTCAGGTATTTTGTCACAGTGACAGAAATCCAACTAACACAGAGAATATATAAAAACATTTTACAGTTGAATAATAAAGACAAATAATCCAATTAAAAAAGGACAATGGAGCTGGGCATGCTGGTGCACGCATGTAATCCCAGTACTTGAGAAGCTGAGACCGGAGGATCTGGGTTCGCGGCCAGCCTCAGCTACTTAGGCCCTCTGCAACTTTGTGAGACCCTGTTTCAAATTAAAGAATAAAAAATAGGGCTGGGGGTGTAGCTTGGAGGTAGAATGCCCCTGGGTTCCATCTCCAGTACCACACACACACAAAAAAAGCCAAACATTGAGTTACCTTATGACCCAACAAGTTCAACCCTAGGTATACAACCTGAGAAAACTGAAAACATATGTACACACAGAAACTTGTACACAGATATTCACAGCAGCATCGTTCATAATAGGCAAAATATGGAAACGACCCGATGTCCATCAAGTGATGAATGGGTAACAAAACGTGGTGGATCCATGTGAATACACTTTGGCAATACAAAGGGAGGGAAGACCGAGACTCGCTACGATATGGGTGAGCCTTGAAAACATGACGCTAAGCCAGGCGTGGTGGCGCACGCTTGTAATCCCAGTACTTTGGGAGGCAGAGACCGGAGGATCCGGGTTCGCGGCCAGCCTCAGCACGCGCACGCTCTCCCTCTTTCTCTCTGTCTCTCTCCCTGTCTCTCTCTCTCTCTCTCTACCTAGTGAGGCCCTCCGCAACTTCGTGAGACCCGGTTTCAAAATAAAGTATAAAAAAAAATAGGGCCGGGGGCGTAGCGCGGAGGTAGAACGCCCCTGGGTTCAATCCCTGGTACCGCAAAAAAAAAAAGAAAACATGACGCTAAATGAAATAAGTCAGTCAACAAAAATCCCTATCATATAATTATGTTTTTGTGAAATATCTAGTATAGGCAAAACCATAGACATAAAAGTAGATTAGCAGCTGCCTAATCTACTAGGGAAGTGGGTAGTGATGGCTACACAGGGTCTCTCTTTTTTTGGTACTGGGGATTGAATCTAGGACATTCTACCTCCGGGCTACACCCCCAGCCCTATTTTTTTTTTTTTAGTGCATTGCAATCATACATCTTGAAGGATTTCAGGGTGGTTGACGTATACATGCACTCCTCGGTCAATTAGCCCTCTGCAATTCCCACTCCCCCTAACTCCCCCCTCTGTCCTTCCTGTTTTCAGCATAGTAGTTGACTTTGATATCTTTGTGTATGTCCATCCTGTGTCTAGTTTGTTTCCCTCTCCTTCTCTCCCGTCTCCCCCAGTTAGTTCGCCTTCTTTGCTCATCTGAGGTTTTCTCTCTTTGTCTGGAGTCCCTTCTGTGCGGGGTCATGGCTCATCCTCCCATGACCTCAGTACTGGGGTACTCCGGGGCGGGGCCAGGGCCTCACCCGCCTCGTGTCCCCGGTGCCAGGGTGAGGGGTTCTCTGGGGGCAGGGCCAGGGCCTCACCTGCCCTGCATCCCCCAGCGCCAGGGGAAGTCTCCAGGGACGGGGCCCAGGGCTCGCCCACCCTGTGTCCCTAGCACCAGGGGGAGGGGTTCTCTGGGGGCGGGGCCGAGGGCTCACCTGCCCCAAGTCCCCAGCTCTGGGGATCTCCGGGGGCAGGGCCCAGCCCTATTTTATTCTTTATTTTGAAGCAGGGTCTCACTAAGTTGCAAGGGCCTCACTAAGTAGCTGAGGCTGGCCGTGAACCCGGATCCTCTGGTCTCAGCCTCCCAAGTACAGGGATTACAAGCGTGCACCACCATGCCTGGCTTGAACTGTACACTTTAAATGGTGTGGGTGAATTGTTAGGCATGTGAATTATATCTAAAATTCTTTTTTTTTTTTTTTTGCGGTACCGGGGATTGAACGCAGAGGCGTTCTACCTCTGTGCTACGCCCCCGGCCCTATTTTTTATACTTTATTTTGAAACCGGGTCTCATGAAGTTGCGGAGGGCCTCACTAAGTAGAGAGAGAGAGAGAGAGAGAGAGACAGGGAGAGAGAGAGAGAGAGAGAGAGAGAGAGAGAGAGAGAGAGAGCTGAGGCTGGCCGCGAACCCGGATCCTCCGGTCTCTGACTCCCAAAGTACTGGGATTACAAGCGTGCGCCACCACGCCCGGCAAAAATTCTAAATAATGTTGTTAATAAAAACAAAACCCAGCAAACAAAATGAAGAGAAACAATACCAGGCTGAATGTGCAAGAATGACACAGTCAGGAATCGAGCCCGAAGGGACCCAAATTTGCTCCGGTGGCCCCACTGTGGCCCTTTCTAGGGCATGTTATATTGCTAACAATAGGAGGGTAAATATTTACAGAGAGCTGGAAAGCTTTTGGAGCACCGTGTGACTTAGAATGCCACGAAACCAAAGCGCTTACTGCCCACCACGGAAACATAGAGGCCAGCGAGAGAAGAGTGAGACGCGGGAGGAAATGGTTCCACAGGCTGCTCTGTCGGAGTCCTCAGGCGAGGACCTCTGCAGTGCAGAGAGGACCCCTGTCCCCAACTCACTTTACTGGCTTCTGTTCTGAAAAGGAGCAATGGGAACACTCAGGCTGTAAGATCGGAGGATGCTATCTGGCGAAGCTGTGCCGTTCCCTGGTCCCACCAGACCACCTTACCTAGGTGTCTGCTGACATCTTCCCTAAGACAGTGCATCCTGGTAGGATGGATTGGCTGTGTGTGTGTGTGTGTGTGTGTGTGTGTGTGTGTGCATGTGTGCGCGTATGTTTGGTACTGGGGATCGAACCCAGGGGTATTCTACCTCTGAGCTATACCGCCAGTCCTTTTTATATTTTACTTTTTTGTGGTACTGGGGATTGAGCCCAGGGTCATTCTACCGCAGCCCTATTTTTTAAATTTTTATTTTGAAACAGGGTCTCGCTAATTTGATGAGAGTCTCACTACTTGTTGAGGCTGTCCTCAAACCTATGATCCTCCTCTCTCAGCTTCCCAAGTGCTGGGATTACAAGTGTGTGCCACCATGCCCGGCCCCTTTTTATTTTTATTTTTTTTATTTATTTAAAACTTTTTTTTGTGGTACCAGGGATGGACCCAGGGGCATTCTACCTCTGAGCTACACCCCCAGCCCTATTTTTTAGTTTTTATTTTGAAACAGGGTCTTGATATGTTGATGAGAGTCTCACTACTTGTTGAGGCTATCATCGAACCTGTGATCCTCCTGTCTCAGCCTCCCAAGTACTGGGATTACAAGCGTGTGCCACCATGTCTGGCCTCCTTTTATTTTTTTATTTTATTTTATTTTTTTCCTTTTTGTGGTACTGGGGATTGAGCCCAGGGGCATTCTACCTCCGAGCTATACCCACAGCCCTATTTTATTTTTATTTTGAAACAGGGTTTCGCTAAGTTGATGGAAGTCTCACTAGTTGTTGAGGCTGTCCTCGAACCTGCGATTCTCCTGTCTCAGCCTCCCAAGTACTGGGATTACAAGCGTGCACCACCACACCCAGCTTCCTTTTATTTTTTGAAATAGGATCTCACTAGTTGCTGAGGGTCTTGCTAAGTTGCTAAGGTAAACTGTAGAGACAGGAACCAAATGCTAAGGTGTCCTTGAGCCTCTCCACATGGACTTTATGGGGGTTATAAACATGTACTAGTAATAGTTGTTTATTTTCTGGACAAATTCAAGCAGTGTGTGTGTGTGTGTGTGTGTGTGTGTGTGTGTGTGTGTGTTGCTGGGGATTGAATCCAGGGGCCTTCTACCTCTGGGCTACACCCCATCCTGATTTTATTTTTTATTTGGAAACAGGGTCTCGCTAAATCTGAGAGCCTTGCTAAACTGCTGAGGCTGACTTCAAATTTGCAATCCTCCTGTCTCAGCCTCCCAAGTAATGGGATTACAGGTGTGCACCACCAAGCCTGACTTGAAGCAGCCTCTTGCTAAAAACCAAACCAAACCAACCAACCAACCAACCGAACAAAGAAACAAACAAACCAGTGCTCATGGGCTACAATATTAGATTTTGTGTTCCTTATTTGGGACATCATTCCAGCTTATTTATTTAGTAATATGCAGATGCATTTTATTGGAAGAGTCATTCATAAATAACTCAGAAATGTCACTGTCTTTATTATCCCTACTCTTTTGGAAGACTAGAAACAAACTTCCCAGAACTGTAAAGTCACCACTTAAAGGTCTTACCCTGAGGTTCTTAAGAGATCTTCCAAGAGCAACACCGTACAGAAGTCGCCACCCAAGATGATCAAAACAGGTGGCTGTCAGAGTGGACAGCTACGCCCAAGACCACTGGCAGAAATTCTCTTAGATGTTTGCAATTGCTGATTTCCAAACCCTCCATTGTGCACTGTTGTTCTTTAGTTTTTTTTTTTTTGTGGTACAGGGGATTGAACCCAGAGGCATTTTACCATTGAGCTACACTTTTTGTTTTTTATTTTGAAACAGTCTCTCGTTAAGTTGCTGAGGCTGGCTTTGAACCTATGATCCTCCTGTCTCAGCCTCCCAAGTACCAGAATTACATGTGTGTACCACCATGCAGTGTTCTTTAGTCTTTTGATCATATTTCCCCACCTTATGGATTTAAGGTTATACCCCTCTGACTCTTATCCTATCATGCCTCCCTTAGGGACAACAGCTCACATAGGTCTAGCCTTTACTGAGATAACTACTATCCTAATTCCATACATCAGTTCTCCCCAGCTATTGCTAGTGTAGCCAATTTGAAAAGTGGCTTAGAGTGTGTTCCACAGCTTGTGAATGCTGATGCTCTTTATAGACAATGCATAAAAAGGATGAGATGTCCTTGCACGGGGAGAGGTGGGTCCAGCGATCCCTGCTGGGCACTGCCACCCACAGACCCTACACCTGTGGCTCCAGAGCCCATCTTGCATAGGAAAATCTGGCTCACTGGCACCAGATCAGGACCAGGGCTGACTGTTCTGTGGGGCTGTGAGACGTTCCAACTGTTTGACCCCGCTACTCCAACACCTTCTGCCGACTATGCTGTCTTACAAGAAGTCTGAAGGTCTGACGGTCTTCCTAGTGCTGTGGGTAACTATGGGTAGAACACTGCTGAGCATATTCAGTCAACGGGTGGGAACTGGACAACCCAAGGTGGTCATCACTTGTGCCGGGCGTGGTGGCGCACGCTTGTAATCCCAGTACTTGGGAGGCGGAGACCGGAGGATCCGGGTTCGTGGCCAGCCTCAGCTACTTAGTGAGGCCCTCCGCAACTTAGTGAGACCCTCTTTCAAAATAAGGAATAAAAAATAGGGTAGGGGGTGTAGCTCGGAGGTAGAATGCCCCTGGGTTCCATCCCCAGTACTGCAAACAAACAAACAAACAAACAAACAAACAAACAAAGTGGTCATCACTAATAATTTCCAGGCTGGGGGTGCAGCTCAGTGGTAGAGCGCTTGTCTAGCATGTGCGAGGCCCTGGGTTCAATCCCCAACACCGGAAAAAAAATGTGTCCCTCCTTTGGGTAATATGGTAAATATAGCCTATGCCATGGGGTGGGGGCTGAGCGGGGTAGGGGAAGAGCTCCATGAGGCCAGCGACTGGCCAGTCATGTACTGGGGAGTCGTAGAGCCTCATGGTATCTTTGGCTGACAGCAGCAGTCTGTCCACACTTACTTCCTTTTGAACCTAGACTCACAACAGAGTGAGGTGGGACGATTCCCTTGGGGGTTGAAGAACAATCCACCTGCACACATAGGGTAGACTTGGGGTTGTTGCACACCTAAGGTAGACTCAGGGTTGTTGCACACCTAAGGTAAATGCAGGGTCCTTGCACACTTAAGGTAGACTCAGGGTCATTGCACATGTAAGGTAGATGTGGGGTCATTGCACACCTGGGGTTGACTTGGGGTCATTGCACACCTGAGGTAGATGTGGGGTCATTGCACACCTAAGGTAGATGCGGGGCCCTTGCACACCTAAGGTAGACTGGGGACTGTTGCGCATCTAAGGTACATGAGGGGTTGTTACACATTTAAGTGATATGGGGTTGTTGCATATCTAAAGCAGACAGAGTCATTGCACACTTAAGTTGGACGCAGGATCCTTGCACACCAAAGGTGATTTGGGGTCACTGCATACCTAAGGTAGACTTGGGATCGTCACACACCTAAGCTAAATGAGGGGTCACTGCACTTATTTCTTGGTCAGGCCTGGGAAGCCTTGGAGCAAGGTTCTAGAAGCCTTCCAGAACCTTGTACTAATACCTTCAGTTACACTCATCTCAACCAGCCCGTGTTGGTTGCCCAGAATATGAAATGCACTGGGTAACTTAGTGACAAAGCAGGACAGAATCGTGCTGATGACGCGTGACCTGACGAGACCTCCACGTGGGGCCTTCATGGGGGCTGGGCATGGAGGAGAGGACCCTGCGAGCCCAGGAGGCTTCTCTGAGAGCTCTGATGGAGGGAAGGAGGACCAAAGCAGGGACGACACAAAAGAACCCCTCTTACCGCTCTGGAGGAAGACGGTGGGTCCCGGGTCTGGTAACAAGTAAACACCAGAACCAGCACAGCCCTACGGCATCGGCGGTCCCGCTGCGGTGGGACAGGCCTCTCAAGCCGGCTGGTTGATGTCAGCCCTGGCTTCGCAGCCAGCGCCTGCGCAGATTCACTCCAGAGTCACCTCCCAGGGGCTGTCAGCCCATTCCTGCCCCGGCGCCTGACACCGACGTCACCTCCACCTGCCCCGTGACCAAGGCGCCCCCAGACAGCGATTACCCCAAGCGCTGCATGGAAGCAAATGTTTGCTTTGCCACCTGAGCAGACAAAGCGACACATTCAGCTTCTTGATTTTACGTATGAAGTGATGGTCTCCGTTCTTTGATAAGCTCATTCATTCAACAAATATTGACTTAGTGTCTGATGGCTGGGCTCTGTTCTAGGTGTGGGATACAGCACTGACCAAGATAAGCCAAAAATAACTGTTCAGTTGTGTAAAGCTGCTGTTCTAGTGCAGACGGACACAAGCCAACACGAGCCTGTATAATACAATTATTGGCCGGTGGCTCCAAGTGCAGCGGGAGGAGAGAAAGCAGAAGGCGCGGGCCAGGAGGGGTGTGGAGGAGGGTGGGGCTGTCGCTCTGGGGGTGATCAGACCAGCCCGAGAGACCCCCATAGCAATGGAGAGAGGAGGAGTCTGGGGAAAGCCCTCCGGACCAGGAGAAGAGTCAGGACGGGTTGGGGGATGGGGTGGGGGCTTGCTGCAAGCTGGGTGCGGCTGGCATGGAGTAAGGGGAGGGGGGAGCCTGGTGGCCTCTGGCCAGTCTACGAAGGGTGGCTTTGATTCTGAGGGGCATGAGGACTTGCTGGGGGTTCTGAGCAGAGAGGAACGTGCGACCTTGGGTTCGTGAGACTTGCTCCAGCGGCCGGGGGACGTCAGAGCGTGGTGGGACAGGTACGCAGAGTGAGGTGGGGTGGGGGAGGCAGGCAAACGGCCCATTCAGAACAGGACAGGCATGGCGGGCAGTCACGCAGGAACCAGTGCAGGAGGGGGTCATCCAGGACTCAGCCCAGCGGTCCCCAGAGCCGGGGGCACCATGCGGAGGGCACAGGAGCCCTGCATCGTGGGGCCAGTGTGGGGCAGGAGGAGGGTGTGCAGAAAACCAGGTACCTTCTCCTGTCCCAGCCCGGCTGCCGCCTCACTGGGAAACTAACCACGGCCGGCTCCTTGAGCTTCCTCAGAAGGATGGGGGGCTGGGTGAGGCGAGCCCCACATCCACTCCCTCCGCTTTGAGCTTCCCAGACACCTGCGGGGTCCCACTCCAGGACCCAGATCTTCCCCTTGGCGCCCCCTCCCTGCCGCAAGGCCTGCCCATCCGCCTGGGCCCCCTCCTCTTCTGAAAGCCCTGGCTCCCATGAACCACACCCCAGCCCCAGAGGACCCAGGGCCCAAAGGAAGAGCCATCGCACCCCCCTCAGAAGTCACCGCCCCACCCACCCAGGGAAGGGGCGGGGCCACCAACAGGCCCCGCCCACCCACACAGCCCCGCCCACTCACCCACGCAGTCCTTGCGGTTCCAATGGAGCCGACTCCCGGGCGGGCACACGCATTCGTAGCTGCCCTTGGTGTTGACGCAGCCCTGGTCGCAGCTCCCGTTGTTCATGCTGCACTCGTCCACGTCTGGAAGCGCAGGTGGGCGTAAGGCCGGGAGCCGACTGCGCAGAGCGCCGGATCCGGACCCGCCCGTGTAGACACCTGATGCTGGCGGGCAGCTGCACGGCCTCCCCACCCCACAGGAGCCAGGCGCCTCACAGACACCAAAATACGGCCCTGCCCCCGGGAACCTCCGTGGCTTTTCTGTTTTTTTTTTTTCTACTGGGGATTGAACTCAGGGCATTCCACCTCTGAGCCATACCCCCATTCCTTTTTATTTTGAAACAGGGTCTGGCTAAGTTGCTGAGGCTGGCCTCAAACCTGCGATCCTCCTGTCTCAGCCTCCCAAGTACTGGGATTACAGGCGTGCCAGGAACTCAAGTGTTTTTTTCTGAATGCAAGCAGCTGCCCCAGCCTGGGGCTGGCCAAGGGGGTGGCACACAGGTAAAGCTTCAACCCCACCAGGTGTGTGGGGCAGGGAATGAGCACTGGCCAGGGATCCAGAGGCTGAGCTCACTGGGAAGCCCCTTCCCAGCCTCAGTTTCCCCTCCTGCACAGTAGGCACCAAGGTGAGAGAAGCCACCGTGGAGGCCCTTCCTCCTCTTACCAAAAGCCCCCTCTGGAGCTGGGCTGCAGGGGCTAGACCTGCTGCTCTGTCACACCCAGGCTGTCTGTACAAGAGTGGCGGGCCCAGGGAAGAGCCCTCAGCTCAGTGCTGGCTCCTAACTATATCTAGAACCTTCTCTCCAGCCCTGCTCCTCCCCCTGCTGCTGGAGCACCCACGCCTGGGGCTGTCTCCCCATGGGTACTCGGGATTTCAGTCGCCTTTCCTGGCAGCCAGAGCATCTTGGTACATGAACTTGAGCATGCTCTGCGCCTGCTTAAACCCTGCAGAGGTTTCTAGTCACACGGGGAATGCGACCTCAGGTCCCCTGGAAGTTCTGCGCTGTCCAGGCATGCCCCTCTCCCACCAGAACACACTGTCTGTGGTCTTCTGTGTTGGCCCCCCCTTCTGGACTGGGGTTCTCCAGTAAATGCAGTGTCCAGGCCTCTGCCCACAGCTGGCCAAAGCCTGGGACCCAGAAGACACTTGCTGTCCCCTCCCATCTTCTATACCCTGCCCCTCCACCTTCCCCCTGCCTCGCCTGTGGCGGAACCCTGGGCCCAGTGGTCCCCAGCCTTGCTCAGCCCCTCCTGGGCCTGCCAGGGTCTGGACCAGGGTCGGGGCGGGTGCTGTGTAGGTGGCCGTGCGGCCAGGCGCGTGCCTCGAGGGGAAGGTGGCCCTGGCAGGCGGGCTGCAGACCTCCGCAGTGGGTCATCCCGTAGAGCGTGTAGCCGTGGTGACACAGGCACTGGAAGCTGCCCGGGGAGTTGATGCAGATGTGGTCGCAGGTCCTCTCGAAGGAGCACTCGTCGATGTCTGTGGTCACAGAAGACAGAGGTCGGGAGCAGTTTCAGGGCAGGGGCGGGCCTGGCCCTCACGCAGTCATTCAGCACACATCTGTACGTGACATCCCCCAGCCCCAGCCTCAGCGTGGAGCTGCCCCCTGGTGGATGTCAGACCTCTTGCTTCTGCTCGGTTCTCCCCCTTGCTGCCCCCTGCTTCTGGGCTAGAGGCCGCCTCACATCTTTTGTGGAAGTGAGCAGGGTAAAAATCTTTTGACCAGAGGGGATTATTAAGTTTTTTTTTTTTTTGCGGTACTGGGGATTGAACCCAGGGGCATTCTACCTCTGAGCTACACCCCCGGCCCTATTTTATTCTTTATTTTGAAACAGGGTCTCACTAAGTTGTAGAGGGCCTCACAAGTTGCTAAGGCTGGCTGCGAACCTGAGATCCTCCTGTCTCAGCCTCCCAAGTGGTGCGCCACCACTCCTGGCTCTGAGGGGATTATTATGAATCTCTGTCATTTTAATATCTCCCATTCCACTGTGATCAGAAGGGTTATATAATCCACACCTGCAGGAGGGAAGACAACTGGGGCCATCGAGGGACAGAGGCCGAGACTAAGGAGAAGAGGTGACGGGCCTGGGTGACACGCTGAGCCCAAGGCGAGGGTGGCCCTGGACTCTCACTGGAGCTGCACATTCAGGAGAAGCTCAGGCCTGCCACCAGTGTCCCACAGGAACACAGCAGACGGACCACGACGGAATAAGTAACCAGAGAGGAAGCCGAGCCCTCCTCGCCCCTCTCTCTGCACTTTCTCCCAAAGCTTGTCCCACAGGACACCCTGTCTCCCTCCCAGTGGCCTCCTCCAGTTCTGCTGAGCTCCTGTGTCCTCTGGGCCCAACGGCGCCATCTCCTTGGTGGGCTGACCCCCGCTCCTCCTGGAACACGCTTCCTCCTCCTGCAGGCATTTTCCCAACGGCCCCTCTTCAGGAAGCCTTCCCTGACCACCACCTCCCTGGCCAACTCTGGGCTCGTCTATACCCTAGAAGACTGCTGCACTTGTCTGGGGCGCTTGGTTTCTGCCCAGCCGAGCCCCTGAGTGCCTGCAATGTGCAATGCTTTCCACCAGGTGGCAGTGTCCCACCTCTGAAGCCAGAGTTGCCCACACTGGAGCGGGCAGGGGATCTCACCCTGCGTCTCAGTTTCCCATCTATAAAGGGCACCCGTTGGATTGGGTGTCCATAGAGTCACGAAGGACAGGCAAGCAGGGTGGCAGGAGCACGTGCCAAAGCCTGGAACCCACATGCTCGCGTCCTGTCCTGGCAGCCTGCAGAAGCCAGGGAGGGCCTTGAGCTGCTATGACCCAGACCTGGGGGTCGCCCGGCCTGGCAGAAGCTCACCTTGGCACGTCCGCTCGTCCGTCAGCAGCTTGTAGCCCTTGCGGCAGCCACACTCGAAGCTGCCCACGGTGTCTCGGCAGAAGTGGTCACAGCCCCCGTGGTTGACTAGGCACTCGTTGATGTCTACAGGGTTGGGGAGAGGGGAGTCGAGGGTGAGCCAGGTACCCATGGGGTGATGGCTTGGCTTGCCCACCGCCACTGGCCAGGGCTGGACTCCTGTCCCCCAGCTGAGCATGGGCTGGGGCCTGGCTCGCAGTGTGGGGGTGGGGCTGGGCCGGCTCCTGCAGGCTCCGCCACGTCCCCCGAGCCTGGGCCAGCCTGGCATCAGGTCACAGAGCAGAGGATCTGATACAGGTGACACGGTGGGGATGACGGCGTCCCCATGTCCTTTAAGTTGCTGAGGGTTTCGCTATGTTGCTGGGGCTGACCTCAAACCTGTGATCCTCCTTTCTCAGCCTCCCAAGTACTGGGATTACAGGAGTGTGCCGCCTGTCTTACCTTGTACTTTTAAAGAGTGAGATTCGCTGCCTGGGCGATGAGGAGACTGAGGCCTTAGGAAGGCAAAGCGCTTGGTGTCCGAGGCACGGCTGGTGAGGGGGCTGGGCTCTCCCCCGGGCCTGACCACGCACCACCCCACCCCAGCTCCCCACCTGTTTGTTTGAGCTGTTTCTTCAATCAGCAACTAATGGGTGGCAGCTGTACTCTGAGGGTCTCCTGGCCTAATCCCATTTCCTAAATGATGCCCCTCCTGAGCAGCCCTGTTAAGCCAGCCTCAGCTCGCACACCTCTAGTGACGGGGAGCTCTCTCCCTCACAACCTGGACTTCTGGCTGACACTTCAGGGACATCTTCCTCACCCTGGGCAAGACCCCTGTGAGTCCCTCCGCCCCGTCTCCTCATCTTCTCATCTGGGCTCCAGGCCAGCCTGGTATTCTGTGCATCAGAGGCCCTGTCCCTGCTACTCCAAAGTTCCTCTCGGACAGAGTGTCCCCCCAGGCCGGCCTCCCCCCTCCAGACTCGACCCTATAGTTAGCAACAAGAGTGAGGGATGGCCTTCGGCATGGCGGCCTCACCCTGGTTTGGAAGAGCAGAAAGGAAGCGCTGGGGAGGCCCTTCTGCAAGAAAGAGGGGATGACCTCCCCTCGGTCACCGGCCACATCTTGGCACAACTGCCAGGTGCAGATCCAGCCCTGCGGAGCCGTCCTGCGCGTGGGCCCTGGGACGCACTGTCCCGTGTGATGGGCACTGCCCCGGGAGGCCAAGCTTGACTCCCTTTGAAGTCGGGGACCTGAGCCCCACAGGGACTTGCTGCTACCACAGCTGTGCTGACCTCTGAGCCTCTCCACGCTGTCCTCCCTGCCTCCTCCTCCAACCAAGCAGGCTGAACTGCACCCGCCTGAAGTCCTAAGGCAGTGTTCCCACGAGTGTCCCCAACAGCAATGCAAAACAAAACCTGGTGGCACGCCTGTCATCCCAGTACTTGGGAGGCTGAGACAGGAGGATAGCAAGTTTGAAGTCAGCCTCAGCAGCTTAGTGAGGCCCTCTGCAACTTAGCAAGACCCTGTTTCCAAATAATAAAATAGGGCTGGTGGTGTAGCCCAGAGCTAGAAGGCCCCTGGGTTCCACCCCCAATTACCCCCCCATAAAACAAAACAAAACCTGGGCCTGTTTGTGTATGTGAGAGGAGTGGGGGTCAGAGAGGTTGGGCCTGAGATTCCCACGGGGACACCCTGGAGACCTGGGGAGGTGCACGGGCCAGCGCTCCCTGCGGGGTCTCCGGGGAGCGCCACAGCAGGCAGAGAGCAGAGTCCCATCTTGCAGATGCAGGGTTGCACCGAGGGCTGATCTCCAGCACATTGCTGGCCCTGCAGCCTGCCTAAAACAGAGCTCAGGCCTCCCCTCTGTCCCCAAGTTTACAGGATGATGGGGGAGTCTGTACCTGGAAGCCTCAGGTGGGAAAGCAGAGGCCTGCCTCATTGTCTTGCCAGCTGTGTGATCTTGGGCAGGGAAAGGCGCCTCTCTGAACCTCAGGGGCTGCTCCCCAGCAGTTAGTGAGAGTAAATGAGCTACTCGCTAAGCAGACAGGGGCTGTCCTGTGGTCATTGCCAGGGCTCCTGCCTCCTCAGGAATGCCCGGGCCTCCGGAACCTCCTGACCCCATCCCCTTCCGCATCTGAGCCTGTCAGCTCCGGGGCTGTCATAGCAACAGGACAGGCGGAGGGAGGCATTGTGTGAGGTGGTGGTGGGGCCCCTCCTCCTCTCTAGCCAGGATCTAGTGGGGGACGCTGGGCTCGATGACTTCTGGTGTCCTCTCTCCACCTCCCTCCTGCACTGTGTCCCCACCCCCAGCAGCTGGTACCATCTTCCACAGCTAACTGGGCTGATAGGTCTGTGGCGAGCCTCGGCTCTTCCTGGATAAAGGCCCAGCTCCGGCGGAGGGTCACACCCTGAACCTCACTAGCTGTTGCGCGCTCTTTCTCGGTGAGCTTGGTCCCTGCTGTGGCAGCCTGGGGTCTGGTCACCCACCCGGCACCGCCGCGGTCTGCCTCTGACTGGCCGACACTCTTCGGGGTGCCCATCTGCCCTGGGAGAAGCTGCCCCCGACAGGGTGGGCGTTGTGGGGCACGGGGGTCTAGCAGGAGGACCTGCCTGGGAATGACTCAATGAATAGATGAATGAGTGAGTGGGACAGGGTGGTCCCAGACGAGAGAAGGGACCTTGGGCCCAGCAGGTTTGTGTCTCTGGGGTACAGGGGTGACTTCAGAAATGCACAGGACAACTGTTTCTGGTCCCTTCTGCCATCCCAGCAGGGGCACAGCCTGGCAACCCGAGGGGCCTGTAGGTGAGCGTTTTGGGGCGGGAGCAGAGGGAGGGCAAGGTGTGGGCTGGTGCTACCCTGGGGTGTCTGTCAGGAGCAGATTCGGGGCAGGGCTGGCCAGGGGGAGGGTAGGCGAGGGCACCTTTGCTCCCAGCAGGTGGTCTGCCTGGTTTGGCCCTCACACTTGAAACAAATCTAGGGCTTGGGGCAAATCCTCCAGGCCCCCACATTTAGGCAAAACACCCCACTGTCCCACCCGTCTCCACCTGCCCTGCTGATCCCGCCTGCCCTGGGCTTTCAGCTCCGGGTTTTCCAAGCCCTCTGCCCCCCCCCCCGCCTCCAGCAATCCATCTTGCTTGACAGTGACTTTCTGGCTTCCAGAAAACACTGAACCTTTGAAATCACCCCTTTGATGTCCTCCCCTGGACCCTCGCCAAGATCAGGGTATGCTGCCCTGGCTGAGGAGGTTCACCGGGAATTCCCTGCTGGGCTTGCCCCAGCCAAGTCCTGGAGCCCTGCTGGAGAAACCCAAGGACGCCAGCCCCGCGGGCCGGGGGCGACTGTCTGGGCTCTGACTCGGGCTCCCTGGCTTGAAGATGCTGTGGTGTTCATGCTCTAGACCAGCGCCAGGACCCTTCATTTCTTACTTTCTTTTTTTTTTTTTTTTGGTGGTACCTGGGATTGAACCCAGGGGCATTCTACCTCTGGGCTACACTCCCAGCCCTATTTTTTATTCTTTAGTTTGAAACCGGGTCTCACTAAGTTGTAGAGGGCCTCACTAAGTAGCCGAGGCTGGCCGCGAACCCGAATCCTTGGGTCTCAGCTTCCCAAGTACTGGGATTTCAAGTGTGCGCCACCATGCCCGGCACTGCCCAACTATTTTGAGAAGAGCCACAGGAAACGTGGGGCTTAGACTGGTGGGCTGGGGCTTGGATGGTCTCCATCACACCTCCCCTCCCCCCGGCATGGAGTGAGGAGGATGAGTGTCCTGCAGGCTACCCGGGGGTGGGCAGGGACAGCAGTAGGCTCCCCTCTCAGCTGCTCCCTCTCGGGCTACATGGTTGGTTGCCCAGGCCCTTTCCGGCCCAGACAGGTTGGCTCCCAGAGGTGAGCTCCTGGCAGCCCTGGTCTCGCCTCAGGAATTCAGCCCTGCTCTGTCCGGCTGCCTGGTCTGGGCCTGCACCTCAGCGGGAGGCAGTGAGGCCCAGGGTCTTTTAGAGGCCAGCTGTGTGGCACCGCTGGGCTGTTACTGAACCTCCGGCCTCTGTGCTAGTCACTCCTGGCACTGAGTCCATGTGGTAAGGACTCAGATGGTGCGGTCTGTCTACATGCCCCTGGGACACACCAAGGCTATCAACAGGCTGAGCGGTGGCTACCGAGGGCTTTGGTTTCAAATAAACGGGCAAAAGAACTGTTATTTCCTTCATAATCACTGGTTCTTCCCAGCAAGTTGGCAAGGAAAGAAGTCATCTGCTATCTGTTCTTTTCTTTTTTTTTTTTTTTTGGTACTGAGGATTGAAGCCAGGGGTGTTCTCCTTCTGAACTATACTCCTAGATATATTTTTTGTAGTACTAGGGAATGAACCCAGGGACATTCTAACCCTGAGCTATACCCCCATCCCTATTTTATATTTTAGTTTGAAACAGAATTCACTAAGTTGCAGAGGGCCTAAATAAGTTGCTGAGAGGCTGGCTGCAAACCTGTGATCCTCCTGTCTCAGCCTCCCATGGTGTGGGCCACCATGCCTGGACTATCCCTAGATTTAAAAAAAATTGAAAGCCGGGCGTGGTGGTGCACGCTTGTAATCCCAGTACTTGGGAGGCGGAGACCGGAGGATCTGGGTTCGCGGCCAGCCTCAGCTACTTAGTGAGGCCCTCCGCAACTTTGTGAGACCCGGTTTCAAAATAAAGCATAAAAAATAGGTCCGGGGGTATAGCTCGGAGGTAGAAACGCCCCTGGGTTCAATCCCCGGTACCAAAAAAAAAAAAAAAAAAAAAATTGAAACAGTGTCTTGTTAAGTTGCTGAGGGTCTTGCTAAATTGCGGAGGCTGGCCTCAAACCTGTGATCCTCCTGTCTCAGCCTCACAAGTGCTGGGGTTACAGGCGTGTGCTACCACACCTTGCATGCTGTCTATTCTTAGAGGCTTAAAACAGTTCACCTTGGCCCATTTTAGATAGCCCTAAAACTCTGTTTTCAACATTTTTGCTGACTGGGCTTCAGCAGTTCTAGGTCCTGTCCCCTTCTGGGCCTGGCCTGGATCAGGGTTCAGGGATGGGGGTCCCAGGGGCTGTAGCCTGAGCTGCGCTGCTCTCCTGCATGAGGGGCCTTGGCATGGGCCGGACTCCCTGACTGGGGGCAGGCTTCCCAGGCTCTGTGATCGCCCCCGGCCTTTGCCGGGCTGGTCCTGCTGTGGGGTGACTGGCCTCCCTCTGCAGACCGGCCCTGGAGCTCAGCCAGGCTCTTCCTGTGGGCTTTCCGGCTTCCTGTTTGTGGGGGAGCACCCTGCCTTGCTCTGGGGGAGCATCAGGGAATGGGGAGCTACTCCTCCACCTTCTCTCAGGGCAGCAGCTGCAGGGCGGCCCCTCCCTCCATCTTCAGCTACCTTGCTCTCAGCCCACAGACGCCAAATTTTCTATGCTAAAGAAGTCCTCCTGCCTCCTGGCTCCTTTGAGCGAGGGCAGAAGCCACACAAATCCCCTCCCAAATCTGTGACAACGACACGGTCATACACACTGCCCCAAAGGCCCTGCGCCAGGCTGTCCCCACCAGTTCTGTAAGACCTGCCACCACTAAAGGTCAGGGGTCAGGTCAGCCCCCTCGCCCCCCTCCCCCGGAGCACAGTAAAGACGCCCGTTTAAATGTCTAACCCACAGGCAGCCACATTTTTTCACGGCAGAACTTTTTTGGCCTAGGATCCTACTGATGAGCCATGGAACCTGTATCCTCCGGTGCCTGACTGGGGACCCTCCCGCTTCTCGGCCCCCCAACAGCAATGCGAGTGGCTGCGGAGCGCCCCTGTTTGGCAACCACGCTCGGCCCGCATCCAGCCCAGCAGCTGGGCCCAGCTGTGCAACGGCACCGGGCTCAGGCCAGGCGGGCCGCGCAGACGCGGCTCCATGAGCTGACCTTTGCACGTCTTCCCGTCGGGCTGCAGCGTGAATCCCACGGGGCAGCTGCAGCGCACACCAGTGGCTGTGTCCTTGCACGTCCGGTCGCAGCCTCCGTTATTAACTGCACACGTCTCTGGGGAGGGAAAGACATGGGGACGCTCAGTCTCCTGGGGCAGAAGCCACCATCTTTCCCTATCGTGGGGAGATCTATAAGAAAGGAGACCTGGGTTCAAGTTCCAGCTCTGATACTCTAGCTGTGGGGCCCCGGGGAAGCTGCGCTGCCTCTCTGAGCCTCGGGCTCCCCGTCTGTAAAACAGAGAAGGGGTGCCGTTCCTGTGGGGTTGCAGGTGAGGCTCCGGTGTGCTGAAGAAGTCTGCACACGGCACAGGGCTCGGCTTGGGGGAAGGTTACTGCTAACGGGATCAAGACTGCTATTCGGGGCCAGTGCTGAGATGGGCCTGGCTGATACTCAGCTGCCTAGGGCCAGGTTCCTAAAGCTTTGCCCTGCCTGGTCTCAGACTCCGAGTGTAACTGGCGATTGCCGGGAGGCAGCTGAGGCTCCGAGCTCATCCTGGTGCGGAACGGCTGGCGGCCCCGGCCATGGAGCCGGGGTTCTGGGGGCCGCACTCCATCCATCACTTTAGTGAGCTCTCAGCCCACATCTGTTCTCACTGAACCATATGCCAAAGGCGTCTGGTTTTTGTCCACTTGAAGCCTGTCTAGAGCTTTTTCCTTTCTGCAAAATTCAAAGGGGCCGGAGTGGCTGGGGGCCATAGCTGAGGTCACCAGGGCCGCGAGGCGGTGACAGTGAGGCTCCGCAGGCCTGCAGAAGGCTTGGCAGAGCGGGCTCTCGGGCCTGCGGCTCACCACAGGGCCGCCCTCCCAGGCCTCTAAGCCTCGCCACCTGGGTTTCCTCCCGAGCACCTGGCGGGCTTGTGCCTTGTGGAAATGGCGCCCTGGTGGGTGTCCCTCTTCTCTCTGCTGCTCAGAAGCAGAGCGCACTGGGCACCCATCTTTCACGACCTAGACGCTCTGCCTTCCTCCACCTCGCTATCCCTGGAGCCCGGCCCTGGTTGTGCTACCTGCACCAGGACTGCCAACCCTCCTCAGGGCGAGTGTCTTCACCACTGCCATCGCAGGACCAGCTGTAGTTCACTGAGAGGCCGGTCTCCTTACCCTGTACTCTTCCTGGTCTGCCTCTCAGCCGCCCCTACAACTCTAGGACCTCAGCTGGGCCCGGGCAGTTTGTGAACAAGGCGACTTCCCACCTCCCTGCCTTCGCACTATGCTGGGCCCGGCCTCGAAAGCCGCCTCCTTGCTCATCCTTCAGGGCCTGGCTCCCAGGCCACCTCCACCAGGAGCCTCACCCGGAGCCCCAGACACAGAAGGAAGGATGAGGGCTTCCTTGCATGGGGGTTCTGACTGGTGCCTGGCCTGTTCCTGTCCTCTCATCTCCCTGAGGGACCATCTACTGGGACAGTGGAGGGGCCTCCCTTGGGGCTGGAGCCCAGCCCTGCACCTGGGGAATGAGGACAAGAAGCCTTCTTTCCCAGGACCAAGGTGACGATCAAAAAGCCTCGCGAAAGCAGCAGGACCAGGTGCTGGCACACAGTAGCTACTCACCAAACATTTCCTCTCCTGACCTTAAGCCGGACAGGGAAACCTGTCCCACCCCAAAGGGCCAAGGTGCTCCCCAGCAGCCTTCCAGCCTCTCATGCGCGCAGCCCCTCTCTGGAGGGGCAGAGAACCTGCCTGCTGGCTCTGAGGCAGGGGCGCTGGGGCCGGGCCTAGGCCTCTGGTGGTGCAGGTGGGTGTGGGCAGCACTAGGGATTGTCCTTGAGAAACAGACCCTGCAGCTTGTAGGTCCTTCCCTTTGATGGCACAGGACCCTGACCCTCCAGAGTCGAGGGGCCCTCGGGGGCCTGCCTGCCCCACCTGCCCGCCTGGGTGGTCACACCCTCTCTGGACCCCCATTGCGGGCCTTTTTCTCACACGCTTGGTTTTAGTCCTCGTGTTGCCGCAGCTGGGGCTTGAGCTGGGGCTCCGAGCCCCAGCACCCCATCATGGCGTCCCACACGCCAGGCCTGCTCTGCCTCCCATGTCTCCTGCTCTCACGGCTCCTGGGCCCATGGGCCCAAGGATGGGCACACCGAGCGGCAGCCCGGAGGGACCCGCTGGTCTGGCTCTAACCCCACAGTGTCTGAGGGCAGCAACTGCCTGATGGACCTCAGTCTGTCCCCAGCCAGCCCCAGCTCCAGGCCCTGGGCAGCCACGCAGACGCCCAGCCATCACACTCGCCTCTACCTCCTTTCCTGACAGCCCTGCTCCCCTCCAGGAACCTGGGACCCTTCCCGCACCCTGTCTGGGCTGGTCTTAGCCCCTGTCACCCCTGTCCTCCTTGGCCATTTCACAGCCTCCCGGTGGTCCCTCCTCTGGCCCACTGCCTCCGTCTGGGCAGCTGAGTGCCTTTGGCCAGCATTCCCCAGTGGCTTCTCTGTGCCAGGGCTGGGCGGGTGGCAGAAGCGGCCTCAGTCGCGCCTTCCCAGGACCTCTGGTGCTTCCCTTCCAACACAGGAGGCGCTTTCTGCCTTGCCCCTTTGCTGTACTATCTGGGGTATAAAACGTGATACACACGGGTAGAGCAGCCTGTGATCCACCCGGGGACCTTTGTTGGAGACTGAAATCCTGCACTCACTGGACTGGCTGGCCCGGGTGGGGCTGAGCACCGTGCCCCTGGGAGTCTCTAAGCGGCTCTCGGGTGCTGCTCAGGGCCCCTTGTGTTCAGTGGCCATCAGCCTGGGGCACTGCCCAACTTCCACTTCTCAGGGCCCCAAAGCGGCCTCACCTTTCTATCCACCAAGCCCAGAGGCCACCCAGACCTGGTGCTAGGCCACCACGGTCTCAGAGGGATTCAGCAAGCAGGCAGCGCTGTCCTTTCCCACAGCGGAGCGCAGCAGGACGTCTCCCCTGGGCTCCCGACCTTCTCTGGGTCCCATCCTAGCTCTTCCCCCGTCCCAGGGGCCAAGGAAGAGCTAGGGCCTGAGGAAAAATGGGGTGTGGCCACACAGCATCCTCGGCTGGCACCAGCACCGCGGGCACCAGGGGGGAGGCACAGGTCAACCTGAGTGCCTCTCTAGGGATCTAAGAATTTCCTTCTGGATCCTGTGACCTCTTACCCCCCTGCATCCCACCTCTAGATGAGCGCTACCGGGCTCCTCCCGAGGCGTCCCTGCTTCTCCTGGAGAAATGACCGGGACACAGCGCCCCGTGCAGCTGACAAAGCCCCTTGCCATCCGCTCACCTCGCAGGCCTCACAACAGCCCTTAAGGTGGTGCCTCTGTGGGTGGGGACCTGAGGCTCAGAGGAGTGACTTGTCCAGGCAGGACTGGCTACCTGATTTGAGCGAACCAATGTGAAATAACGGGGAAGGCCCTTGTTCCGAAATTGTTCAGAAATTCAAGACAGAGAGAGCAAAGCATTAAACCCATCGTGGGCCATCTCAGGGCAGGCCTCGGTGGCTGCACGGGTTGAATACCCAAGGAGCTGCCTGTGTCCTGGTCACACAGCTATGGGGAGAGCTGGCATTCACACCCAGGGCTGCGAGACCAGGCCAGAGAGCTGGGGCTTTGGCAGAGGACCAGGGCAGCTCAGAGTCACGCACAGAGCCGGGGGCCGAAGCAGGTGGGGCTCTGCACGCATGGTGCCTGGCCTCCTCATCCAGCCAGAGGGCTGGGGGGCTGGGGAAGAAAGGCTGGCACAAGGCTGGTGAAGGGGAAAGTCCCAGACAAGCTGAAAGGCCCAGTCTTTGGTCTTTCCTCAGAGGAGGCCCTGCTTTGGGCCAGCTCCCTGGACCCCACGTGCAGCCCTGTCAGGGCTCTGCCAGAGGGATCAGGGGCATGGTGTTGGCACTGCCTGCTGACACCACCCTGGGTCCAGCAGGTCCTTGAAGGACGGTCTCCATCGCAGTGTAGTGAAGGGATGTGAGCTGCAGAGTCAGACGGGCTCCACACACGGGCCGTGTGAGCTTGGGCAAGTGCCTTTGCCTCTGGAGTCCGCTTTCTGATGTGCAACATGGAGATGGCGATGCTCACCACATAGTTCCTGCAAGGCCCAGACCCCACGGAGGATGTGCTAGTGCTTCAAAAGCACTCAGCGATGGCCAGAACCCCCACTGTCCCGAGCCCTGGGCAGAGCTCGGAGCGCTGGGGTGGCACATCTATTCATGGGGTGGTCCCCTCCACCATAGGCTCTCCAGGCAGAGCTGTGTCAGGGTGACCCTGTGCCCAGTGCCCCGTACAGGCCCAGCACAATGGAGGTGGCTGATGTGTTGTGTTCAACGACAGGATTACTGAGCAGGGACTCTGGAGGCCCCATGACGAGGGACCTAGAGCAAGGGCTCCGAGCCATCACCCTATGTCGGGCTTGGTGAGGGCAGGGCAGAACTGAAGGTGCAGGGCTCACGTCACTGAGAGGAGACAGTGCTGCAGGCTGCACGCCGTGGGGCCATGAGGAGGCTGCTCGAAGCCCGCAAGGAGAGCCGGCTGTGGAGCCATTGGCCAGGGCACCAAGCTTCGCTGTAACTTGCCAGGGGACTTTGGTGAAGCACTGTCCCTTCTCTAGGTCTTGGGTTTCCATGTGGGGTGTCTGGGCCACACACAGGCTCAGTAGTGCAGAGCCCAACCCTCGCCTAGAGGCTCTGATCTGGTAGGTCTTGTGGGGGCCCAGTGACCCCCATCTGCGCTGTCCCTTGGAGGCCTGACCCTTCTGGAGGAGTGTCCCAGGCCCTGGCTGCACCTGCCTAAGGCTCCATCAGGGCGGGTCCATCTGCCTTTCTGCCGCCAGGTCTCGCTGAAGCGGCCGTGAAGGGCTGGCCACTGGCTCTCACCCAGCTGCTGACTCTCTGACCCCCTCCCCTCAGCTGACTGCCAGCCCTTCCCTGATGGGACCCTTCCCTGCTCCTGTCACTCTGGGATAAAAGCCACACTCCCTGGCATGGCCCTTATGCAGTGGCCCCAGTCTTCCTTACAGTCCTCTGAATTCCAGCCCTGTCATCAGTATTGTGTCCGGCACTGTGCTGGGCACAGTGAGTGTGGCCTCTTGTGCCACCTCCGGTCACTCAGCTTGACCCATCTGCTGAACGCCTGCACCCTGGTCCTAACTGCAGTGCCACTGGGCCCTGCTCTGCCTCTGGCCTGGCAGACATCCACTCCTGAGCGCCGTCTGCCAAGGTGGGTGCTGATGAACTACTGGGACTGAGCGGGCTCGGATGGCAGCTGAGGGCACGTGCTGGTGAGAGCGCATGTGTGGGGAGGGTGCAGCTCAGGGGGAGGCTGTGGAGGCCAGGACTGCAGCCCTGATAAGGTGGGGTCCCCAGAGGAAAGGGAGGGGTGGCCTCGGAAGGCTTAGGCCGTGCTCTGCGGCAGTCTCAGGTGTGTGCTGGACTCTGCCTTTGTAGCACGCAGCCCTGGTGACTCTGAGGCCCAGGCAGCCGCACCCCATCCTGCAGGGCCTCCATCTCCTGAGAACTGCCCTGCTCATGGGACTTCTCTGTGGGGTAAGTTTCTGTCAGTAGACCTGTCCACAGGAGCTCCAGGGCCGCTCTGCGAATGTAGCAAGCCACCCTGGCGTGTGTGTGTGTGTGTGTGTGTGTGTGTGTGTTGGGGGGATCTTCACAGCGGTGCTCAGAAAGCAGATGCCACCAAGACCTGAGGGATGCTGCCCTGTGGTTGGAGCAAGCAGGGTGGAGGAGGCCTGCGGGCAGAAGGCACCAGGGGCAGGGTCTACCTGGGAGGAGACAGCCGGCCTTGGGAGGGGCTTCTGCCCCTGGTCTGCAGGGTCTCCACTGCCCTGCCCACTCTTAAGGATGTGGGAGGTTTTATATGGGAGCCAGCGCCAGGAGCAGGGCTGCCGGCAGTGTCTCTGTCTCCCACCCCGTCCCTGCCCTGGCAGAGTGGAGGGTGTTTATGACAAGTGAGGACCTCAGAGAGAGGCGATCACTGTGCCCGCTCCACAGGGGGTCAGGAAAGGGGTTGCAGCAGGCCACACAGCTGGTGAACAGCTGGGCCCGCGTGCTTCCTCTGTGCTGGGCTACCTCTCCCACCGTGTGACCTGGGAGGTTTGGGAGGGTCAGACCCTTCTGCCTAGAGCACCCTAATCAATAGCCGCAAATGCTGGCTGAGCACGCCCATGCAGGCCCTGTGCAGTGCCCTGGGAGACAGGACCACACCTGCCTGCCCCGGAGGGAGTGTGGTGTGGTATTGTGCAAACTGGGCTAGCCCAGGGACTGCTCAATAGAGAGGAAACCTTGGTCCAGGTTTCGTTTAGTTTCTTCTTTCTTTCTTTTTTTTCTCTTACCCCCTCCCCTTTCTGTACTGGGGATTGAACCTGGGGTGTTCTACCGTTGAGCCCTTTTTATTTTTTGTTTTGAAACAGGGTCTCACTAGGTTGCTGAGAGTCTCACTAAGTTGCTGAGGTTGGTCTCTAACCTGCAATCCTCTTGTCTCAGCCTCCCACATGCTAGGATTACAGGAGTGCACCACCATGCCCAGCTCTTGGTCCAGGTTTCTGATGGCTGCCCTGGGGTCTTGGCTGAGGACAATTAAAGGTCTCCTGGGACAGAGGGAGGCGGTGCTCAGCACCTGAGCACAAATCTCTGTGCTTCCAGGTGGGACCTTCATAGTGTCACATGCCCAGCCCCAGCCCTGCTACCCGTGACCTCATGGGTGTGGGCCCCTGCCGGCCCCTGCAAGGTGCTTGTTCATCCCGCTGGTGCTTCAGGTTCCCCACCGCCCAGCAGTGCGCTCTGACCAAGGCCAGGCAGGCCGTGGCCTCTCACCTCACCACGGGCCACCTCATCGCTGGCTGTCCAGGTGCCCTGGCAAAGTGCTACCGCCCGGGGAAGATGATGGAGAGGATGACCCATGACCTAGGACCTGCTTTGTGCTCCACGGGCCAGGCGCATCAAGTGGCCTGTCTGAACCTCTCCAGGGACAGTGGCCCCTCTGTGCTACCAAGAAACTAAAGCTCAGAGATATGAGCTGACCCTGGTGCGCTGACCCAGCTGGTGACTGGGAAGCCAGAACCGAATCCAGCTAACTCCAGAGCCCGGCCAGCATAACAAACCGGAGAGAGGAGTCGCTGATCAGAGTTTTGCTCTAGTCACAGGTGTCCCTGCTCTAAGATTGAAGGCACAGTCCTCAGAACCAAGGCACAGTCTTGATGAGCAACTCAGGTCAGCCCAGGAAGTCTCGCCGCTGGAAGCTCTGGACTGCCGGCTACTCTGTCAACAGGTGGTGGCTCTCCCTGGTCGGTGCCACCACCTGGTCACCCTCAACTGTATCCAGCTAGAGAGGAGCATGGGGGTAGAGCAGGGAGGCGAGGGCGGCTGGGGTGGCGGTGAGCAGGGTGGGGAGGGGCTGGGCTCCCCAGAGGGCAGGCGGAGGGCAGTACTGCTCGTGGGCACTTTCTGCCTGTGGCTACCATGGACACGGGGCCCACCTGCATGCTGCAGGGCTGGGGCCAGAACCTGGTTGGCACCGACATCAGGAAGTGGGGACGGAGGCCATTAGGTGGCAGAGGGTACTGAGGTCACATCCAGAAGGGCTTTGGGGCCCGTGGGGACTAAATCCCGAGGGGCCAAGGAACCTAAGAAAGAGGTGAGGCAGAGCTGGGGCACGTTCAGGTTTGTGCCCAGGGAAGATGGCTCTGGCTGCCATCTGGTCCCCAGTAGGGCTGGGAGATGGGTGGGGGCTGGGCTGAGAAGTGGGCTCAGGTGTCTGGACATTATAGGAGGGCTGAGGCCCAGGAGTGTGTGGGGTCCAGTGTGCCAGATCCCCACTGGGCTGGGGTGGAACACGAGAATAGGGGAGCTAGGGCAAGGTCACCACTGAGCAGAGGGACCCCTACGTCAGACTCGGTCTCTAAAAGTGACAGGGCCCAGGTCCTGCCCCCTTGCAGGGTGGCCTTGGTGGGTCACATCCCTTTAAGCCTGTTTCCCTGCCTGGGGCAGCCAGTGCCCTTCCTCCTCCTGTTTCCCCTAATAAGCCCCGCTGGGCACTGCCTCCCCTACACTGCCCCAGAGCTAGGAGCAGCCTGCCTCCCACCAGCCCCGTGTGTGTGTGTGTGTGTGTGTGTGTGTGTGTGTGTGTGTGCACTGCCTCCCCTACACTGCCCCAGAGCTAGGAGCCGCGGCCTGCCTCCCACCAGCCCTGTGTGTGTGTGTGTGTGTGTGTGTACATACCAGACTGAACTGAAGGCAGAACAGGCCTCAGCCAGGGGCCCCAGGTGACTAGAGACAGCCACATGAGGGCCAGGGCAGTGACGGGGTGCTGACTGCCTGACCCCTCTCTGCTGGGTGCTTGGCCAGAGCACTGCCCTCGGTCATCACCTCCCTGGGTGCACTCAGAGCTGCCTGGGCACTTCCCACCTCCGTGGGGGCACACTCCATCCTGCCCCTTCTCTCTGCGTCCCGCTGTGGCCAGCGAAGCCCACGCATCCCTGGGAAGCCCCTGTTCATGTGTGGAGATCACCGGCCTGCCCTGTGCTCCCGCTCTGGGCAAGGCCCTGGGCCACACCCTGCAGGGGCGCCCAGCTGGCACAGACCTGGCCTCTGCCCCGGCTAGGAGGGGGAGTGGGAAGGAGGTGAGGAGATAGGGAGTGTCAGTGGGGTCGGGACAGGCCAGGCAGAACTGTGCAAGATGGCCCTGGGTAGAGTGATGGTGACCCTCCGGGTAGGGAGCCTGGGACGGGCTGCGTGCGCAGTCCTGAGGGTGGGCAGAGGTGGGTGGATGTGTGAGCTGAGGGAGGGAGGTGCAGGCAGGCGGCCCCTGGGTGGACAGAGGAGCCTGCGGGGAGCGGGCAGCTGGGTGGGGAGAAGCAGGGGTATGTGTCCAGGTGAGAAATGACGTTGGCTGGAATCTACTCTCAGGGTGGCCATGCTGTCACCTGAGGCTGGGGACAGTGCACGGCGCAGCCTGTGCTCCCTGAATGTCAGTCGCCATCACACCACAGCGGCCCCTGTTCTCCAGCCCCTCCAGGAATTCTCTGGACAAGGCGGCTCTGTGCCAGCCTCTCCCTTGCCTCCACCTCCTCTGAAACTCGCAGGGCGCACGGATCGTGCCTACCTGACGGAGGGAACCTGGGGCTCAGGGGAGAGAAGGCTGCTCCCAGTGGAGCGTGGGCAGCTGTGTGGCCTGGTGCCGGCCACCGCCCCACACGCCAGAGGCCTTGGCTGGGGGTGGCAGGCCGAGATGGCCAGAGGGTAGGGGGGACAGGTCTGGGGAGGAAGGGCAGGGAAGGGCCAAGGGGTGCGTCCAGACGCCCTTATGCGCTGCCTGCTCTCCTGGGTTAGAGCTCTGCGGCCTCCCTCTCCTGCGTTTGCCTGGGGCCCCCTGGGCCAAGGGCAGGCACCTGGCGAGTGCTGCCTGCACACCAGGCACCCCTCCAGGCACCTTCTCTGTGTCAGCTCAGCTCATCCTCATGACAGGATCCCCAGTGTACAGACGAGGAAACAAGCTCAGGGAGAAGTTAAGAAACTTGCCCCAGAAAGCGTGGTGTCCCGGGTGGAGAGAGCTGGAACCCAGGCGTGCTGGCCCCAAGGCCCACGCGCTGTCCTGTCCTGCAGGTGTGGATCCCCTGGGGGATGCCTGCGCAACGGGGCACTGACGGAGGACCCTTAAGGTGCGAAGGGACAGGTACAGCTTTGGGGGACCCTCATGCCAGGCACTGTCCCCATTTGCTGTATGGCTGAGTACCCCCTTCTGGCCGGCCCCAGAGGAAGCAGAGAGGCATGGGCCTAAGTGGGGCTGGGCGGAGAGCTGCAGCTTCGGGAGAGGAGGGACAGGAATTCCTAGTGGCCTTTCTGTGCCTCTGTCCTCTGCTAGGAGACCCTTCAGCACCGGCTCTCAGTGAAGGCGGGGCGGAGTTCAAGGCCCAGAGGAAGCGGGCTGAAGGGCCATGGGGATCGTGGGCCTGGAGGTCAGGCTCTGTGCTGTCGGGGTGTGGTCGCGGGCCTGGAGCTCAGGCTCTGTGCTGTCGGGGTGTGGGCCGTGGAATGGGCTTGCTGGGGGTTCTGCTCTTAGTGCCTTCAGGAGAGGAGAGGTCAAATTTCTGACCTACCGCTGATAATTGTGTTGTTTTAAGCCACCAAGATGGGGGCAATTTGTCAACAGCGGCTACAGAAAACAAACACACACCCCTCCTAAGCAGGCTTCTGTGAAAGGAACTCAATGTAAGACTGGGATGACGGGCATGACTCGGCAGCTCACCAATCCTGGTGGGGTGCAGGAAACCCGTTTGCACCCCAAGCTGGGATTTGGTGTTTCACAAGGGAAGTCTGCCAGGTGAATGAAATGTTCACCCGACCTTTCAATCCAGGGAGTTGAACTGATTTTAATGGCCTCTATCCTTGGCCCCATGCTCTGAGGCCTCTTATAGAAAGCACTGCTTGTCCTGTGCCTGGCCCTGAGCAGCACCTGGGGTAGTCACTCTAAAGTGACAACTGGCTGCCACCGAGAACCCCAGGTGGGTGGCCTGTGTGCCCCAAGGCCCCAGGCCACTGTGCTGAGGCCCCAGCTCCCCTCAGCGCTCGGGGGTTTATCTCCCCAGCCCTACAACAGAGGGACATCCAGGCCAGGCCAGCGGCAGGGCGGGAGCCAGTTACCCCGGGGGGCACAGGGCCCTCTGCTGTGTGGTTCCACCAGAGGCTGCCAGGAGGTGGAGTTCTGGGCAGCCAGTGCCTGCGCATCGCCACTGCGGGCTTTAGCTAGGGCTGGTGTTCCTTCCCTTCCCGTCCCTGAACTTGGGACCCTTGTGGTCAAAATGCTACAGCTCGGGCAGAAGAAAAGCAGGCAGGTTCCACGCAGGAGCCGAGGGGCTCACGGGTGGGCAGACTGCCGTGGACTGGGTTCATATATTTCATGTCCTCTGCTTAATTTTAATTAGGCAGCTCGTTAAAGGACTTGCAGGTGTCTAAGGGATGTGACCGCTACAAGTCTGGGTCTGAAATATTTCTGGAAGGATTCTGAGTCCACAGCTGGCAGGAGGGTATGGAAGTCGAGCCGTGCGCCTCTGCTGGGGAGCCTGGCAGGGAGGAGCTGGCTCTGGGCCACTGTCCTTCTCGAAGTCTCTGATGGCACATTGTCCAGAGTGGGGCGTGTGGCCCTGCATACTGTGGAGGTCTCACCCCGGCCCTGTGTGACAGGCCTGCTCCTGCTGTGGCCACCACGGAGAGCGTGAGGCTGCGTGTGCGCCCACAGATGTCCCTGGGCCAGCAGGGGCTGCGGAAGCCCCGCACCCACTCACTCGGGAGGGAAGGAGCCTTCCCCTCACCTCCTGCTGTCCACCCTGGGAAGGAACCCCTGCCACAGGAGACAGGGGGCTCCTCAGGGCTGAAGAAACCTGCAAGGCCACCGTGGCCACTGCTTGCTGCGCACAGTGCCGGGCTCTGGAGGAGCCATGAACCAGGACCCCCAGTGCCCGGGCTCTGCTCGCATTAGACCTCGCGCTCCCCGGGCGTCTCACGCCGGGCGCTCGGCTCTGTCTTCTGGTGGGGGCTGGCCGTGTAGGGGTCCCAGGCACGCTGTTCTGAGGACCTGACTTGGTCATGGTGCTGCGGGGTTCTCCCCCTCTGCCCGTTCTACCTTTCTCCCATCCCAGGGCCAAACGGCTCAAGCTGCCCCCCAGCCCCAGGATCTCTCAGGATAACCTGCCGGTGCTTCCTCTCAGAGGCCAACGCTGGCCGCATTAATAAGTGAGGCTGACCATGTTCTGACTCCCTTTGCTCTCTGGGTGGCTCTCCATGTGGGGCCTGGCTCTGAACTTGATGCCCAAGTATGCTCTGACCAGCATAAGGCAGAACGGGGATGGTCGCCTCCCCTATTCTCCATACCCAGCCTCTAGTAATATAGCCTGGGAGCAGCCATATCTCACAGCGGTCTACCAGTTAGGGCTTAAACTCCAATTGGATCTAGTCTTTACCACAGGGGCTGCTTTCAGAAATAGGTGCTAAGGATTATGAGCTCCTGAGCTGGGGCCCACCTGTGCTCTAGACACTGGACCCCGAGACTGTCATGGAGCCCTCTTCCGTCTGAGGGGAAAGAGGGCTCTCAGGGGCAGGATGGCGGCTTCGAGAACGGGAGAGGTGGAAACACAGGGAAGGCTGCCATCATCCACCTCCTCGGTCCCTCCTCAACGCCTGGCACAGACCCTGCCATCTGCTCCCCTGCTCTGCCTCCCAGTCCCGGGGTGGGGTGCCCTGCACTCTGTGCCCTCCTCACCGCCTGCCCACTGCGGGTCTGGCTCTGGACCACGATCCACTGACCAATCACAGCACGCGAGCCCAGCGCCGGCCCCTCCCCACCGCGCAGTGCTAGCTCAGCTCGGCCCCTTTTGCCACCTAGCTTCTTCCTGGGAAGGGTGTGGGGGACTTGTGGGGTCCAGCTCCTGGTCCCCTCCCCGCTCCGGAGCTCAGGCCTAGACAGCAGTGCCTGCCGCCCCTAGGAAGTGACACCCAGGGCCTGGGTCCTCAGTGTGGTCCCGGGACCCTGGCCACTCAGGGTTTCCCACCGCCCTCCTCCAGTTGCCATTCTAGAAGTCCATCGCGCTGATGCACGTGTTCTTGAGGGGCTGTGGTCACACCTGCATGCTAGGGCCTAGACTGGAGCCTCAAAGCCCACCCTTCTGCCATCTCCGGCTCTTGCTCATGTCTGCCCACTGCGGAGAGTGGGCTTCCAGCCTGAGCTGACCTGCCTGCCGGCGTGCCCAGGGGCGGTGCTCAGACCGCTCTGGCCTGGGTGATGGCCTCTGAGCAGCAGGGGACCCCTGCCAGCGTGGGCTCTGGCTCACCCAGCACCGCCGCCTGGTCGCCAGGCTTTTCACTTACACACAGGGCTACCCCTTGCTCCTGGCCCCCTGGCCCCCCTCCTGCTTCCTCTTCAGATGTCTGGGCCTCTGGGAAGTCCACAAGAGGAACACGAAACTAGGTGACCTCTCTGGGACCTTCGAGCTCTGACCTCCAGGGTCCTGCAACCTTGACATCGAGATGGCCCACACGCCACGACTTCTGGGCTGAGCTAGCTATGCGGGTAGTGTGCGTCCTCAGCAAGCCTGGCACCCAGCAAGTCTCAGTTCCTTCCTCTGAGAAATGGGAACTGTACCTCCCAACCCTACTGCATTCGAGGCTGGTATGAGCCATCAGAGGATCACCAAGAAGGCTGTGGCCACCCCAGGAGGCTGCCGCTGTGCTCGGGAGGTCCCAGACAGTGGGCGCAGCCCGGGGACCAGCAACCCCAGGACCGTGGAAGCGACTGGTGGACAGAGAAGGAGGAACAAGGAAGACCGCCTTTCTGTTCTATACTCCATGCTCTGTCCCCGAGAAGTCTTTCTCTCCTCTTCCTCCTCACACTGGCCCAGGGTCAGCTGGCAGAGGTCTCCTCCTGCACACTGAGAATGAGCTGGCTTTCCCCGAGGAGGCAGGGGAGGCCCGTGCTGCCCAGAACCCTCCCCGCTACGGCCTCCGTGCTTCTGAGCCTCAGTGTGGCCGCGCTGCTCCTGGGCCCTAAGTGCACACGCAGTGTCTCCTGCCAGCGGAGGAGGCTTACGGCACACATCTCCTGACACGCTCGGGCCGTTACACATGAGCACTGGGTTCTTTGCTACAAACATATAAACAAACAAACGTGTTTGATGGAGGGTAAAAACTTTAAAAAGGAAAAAGTGAATTCCCATCTGCAGTGGAGACCCCCACACGCACACCCGGCACACATGACTGCACACCCGGGCACACAGCACGCCACACAGACATACACCCACACGCGCACACTCACACCCACACCAGCACCCATTCTCATACTCCCAGGCCAGCTCACGTGCACACTCACGCCCACATGCGCACACACAACAGGGCAAGTACGACAAAGGAAGTGGAAGAAAAGTGTTACCCATGAGGAGCCGCCGTTTCACCCGCTTGTCCACATCAGCTACTGACGTGGCATTGAACTGAGAGCGCTCAATTGCAGCCTCATCCTTCTCTAAAACACAAGTAAGGGACAAACACGGAGCCAGTGGTTAATGACAGCCCACTTCCCGCGCCCAAGACAGTCAGCCTCTCGGCGCGGCGCACACAAAGCCAACACAGCATGCCGGGCCAGCTCGGTGGCCTCGCCAAGGGGCTAATCCCAGGAACCGCCAGGGTGGGTGCGCTCAGGGCGAAGCGAAGAGGCAGAAGGGAGCAGGGAGGGGCAGGCGTGCAGAGAAGGGGCGACCACAGAATGACCCAAGACACAAATGGGACACAGGGCCCCTGTGCCAACAACAGAGGAGGAGGTGGCGGCTGGGGTCAGAGCGTCTGCGGAGGCCACGGAAGCACACGGCGCCACCATTGCCAAAGAGACAAGCGGTTACAGACCCCCACGGCTCAGGCTGGAGAGGCAGGCACGGGACTAGGCACAGGACAAAGGGACAGGGCCGCGAGGTCCGGTGATGGATGCGCCTGGGACAGCAGATGTCCTGTCATAAGGACGTGAAAGTGTGTCACACATGCAAAATTAAGAACAAAACATGAAGGAAAACACACACGTTCACACGCGCGCACACACACACACCCACACACCACACACATACACACCCACAGAGAACAATGGATCCCAGTAACAGAGATAGAGAAACCAGGGGTTCGACGTGGGCAGTGCTGGTTGCCTGCTTGTCTAGAGGACTAGAACTCAACATTCAAGTGCTCGACAGGGTGGCAGAGAGGGGTCAGTCATCTTAGGAGTGTGCAGAGAAGGACGGGCCCTGCGCTGGCTGGGGAGCCCGGCTCGTGGGGCGCAAAGCTGTGCTAAGACGCCCCGTGGAGGAGCAGTGGTTAGCAGGTTGCGTTTCTTTGTTCGGTCAGAAATGTGTCGAGGCCCTGTTCCCAGGGGAAGCTGGTGACGGTGAGCAAAGCCAGATGAAGGGCTTCTCATCCTGGCCAGGAGAGGAAGCTGCAGCGGAGCTGGGTAGGAAAGTGGTTTCTAACAAGGGGGGAGGGCAAGCATGTAGCAGTTACGCCAAAAGCAGACCAAGCAGGGACCATCGCATGCAGCAGATGTTAAAAAGAAAAAGAAAAGAGAGAGAGAGAGAGAGAGAGAAAGGACGAGTGCGGAGGACACAGACAAGAGGTGTGAGACACAGGCTGGGTGTGCGTCTGCCCGGCAGCTGTTGTGCTGGGGCAGTGGCCACAGAGCTGGCTCCGCTGGAGATGGCCAAGCCCGGGGAGACTTCTAGCAGACGAGACGGGAGGGAGGCAGGGCGGCCTGGGAGAGCCCAGGAGGGACAGCGGGGGCGGGGGGTCAGGGAACAGGAGGTTCTAGATGGGATCAGGCTGCAATAGAGACACTGGTCTGAGACCTAATTTGGCATTTAATTTTTTTTTGATTGTTCGGTTGGTTTGGTTTTGGCTTTTGGCTCTGAAAGTAATTAATGAATGTCAGTTATCAGACAAGACAGGCAATCAGGGACCATCACCAGAAAAGCAGGAGGAATGAGATAAAACAAAATAAAAACGCCATCTGAGAGGAGAGACCACACAGAGGAGGGAGGCCCACCGCAGGCAGCAGCCCCCGTGCCCACGGCCCGGACTGTGGAGGTGCCGGCAGGCGCCCTGCGCCCCGAGACACGAGGGAGCAGTCACGGGGCGGCACGGACGGCAACCCAGGCCCTCCCGTGCTTACCCTGGCTCACAACCCCCTTTCTGTTACATCAAAGTCCCTCAAGTAACACCTCCCGAGCCACCAACTGGAAATGGGGCTTTGAACAAAAAGCAACGGCCGTGACCGCTGCTGTGTCAGGTGCCGAGCGTGCTGGCGGCAGAGAGAAAGAAAGAAGAGGGTGGACTCGGCGCCAGCTCTGAAATCCCTCTTTTTCTCAGTTAAAAATTTTGCTGTTATTTTTGAGTGGGAGAAAAAACTACTAGTGACTATGATGTGGGATGATCACAAACAGTCCAGCTACCCCTGGGAACCGTGGGCCAGGAGGGAGGAAGTGACTGAGACCCAAATCAGGACTCCACACAGCAGCCAGGTGAGGGGCGGGGTGTCCCTGAGGGAGGGACTTCAGGTGGGGAAAAGTCCCGCGACAGCCCCGGCAGCTGGGAAGGAGAAGCAGCCGAAAGCTCCCACGCCCACACCGTGTGCACGCGGGATGCGCAGCTACCCCTCACGGCCACGTTCCGAGGGAACCTCCGGGGCTTTGGGACTCCTGTGGGCACTCACACGACTAATGGTGGTCACGCAGATTACACGGAAGGAAACACCTGTGCTTCAGGGACAATGCCCTTCTGAAGTACACACCTTCCTCCTCCCCATAGATCACCTGCCCAAGACCAGCCCCGCATGGAAGACGAGGACAGAGATACCCCCGCGAGGGAGGCTGGGAACATGGCCCCCCGGGGGGGGGGCGTGGGGCCCTCCTTTTCTCGTTTCCCTTCAGCTTCCCTCTGGGGGATGGGGACCGGGCAGGGGCTGCCGACTTCAGGCCACGCGGTGCTGAGCACGGCACCTACTTACCGATGCATGTCCGACCGTCCGAGTGCAGGGCGTACTTCTGGTGGCAGCCACACATGGGGCCCGTGTCCGTGTCCTCGCAGCTGTGCTGGCAGCCTCCGTTTCCATAGTTACAGGTTACTAGTTAGGCCCAAGTGTACACACGTGTGTATAAACAGAACGACAACAAAAGCGGTTAGTTTGTGGGTGCTGGTTGTTTCTTTGGGGGATGGGGTGAGGACGAAGGCCTCAGGTGGCCATGAATGGGCTTGCTGGGGCTGCGCAGCACACACACCCCTCCCTGCACTTGAGCCCCCCAGGGTCTCAGCCGGAACCGGTGTCCCTGGAGGTGAGTGGGTCGAGACCGAGAATGGACAGGTCGTCCGGGCACAGAGGCGCACACAGCTGGTAGCTGAGAAAGGGATGCGCCAGGCAGCTTCATCCTTTAGCGCCGCCCGCCTCGAGGGGGCACATGTCTGTCAATAACAGAACTTATTCAGTAACATTGGGTTGGGGGAGGTGGTGGCCGTGGCTCAAGGTAACGCTCATTTCCTTAGTTCTCGCAGGGTTCTCTGTCCTCGGCCTGTGTTTCAGGAGTGTGTGGAGACATGTCTCCACAGCTGTCCACCTCTCTGGGTCCCCGTGGCCAGCCACCTTGAGCTCCCCCCTCCATGGCCCTAATCCTCCCAGAGCTCAGCCAGGTTCAGACAGACAGAATTTAGTGGTTAATGTCGCCTGAGGGGCAGTGCTGAAAATCACCTACGCAGACTGTTGTTACAGTCGGCGATGCCTATGGCCTGGAAGATCTGGTGCCCTTCAGCCCAGAATCTCACCCTGTTCCACAACCTCAGCTGAAAAGGGCTGAACCAAATGGAACCAGCCGGAAGTAGGAAAAACTGCAAGCTTGAGTTTATGGTTCGTGGCCAGCCTCAGCTCTTTCTCTCTCTCTCTCCCTGTCTCTCTCTCTCTCTCTACTTAGTGAGGCCCTCCGCAACTTCGTGAGACCTGGTTTCAAAATAAAGTATAAAAAATAGGGCTGGGGGTGTAGTGTGGAGGTAGAACGCCCCTGGGTTCAATCCCCGGTACCGCAAAAAAAAAAAAAAAAAAGAAGCCACGTTATCACTTCCGGGGTGAGCGCTACTGCCGGAGGAGAATGAGGGGCGTCGTGGTCTCTGTGGAGGGTCCCTGAGAGCCTGCTCCCTCCAACCACAGAGCCAGCTGCAGAGGCCCGTCCACTGCATGCGCACCGGGCCTCGAGGACGGGGTGTCTTAGATACCCTGAGTGTTCGTCCACACTGCTGTCTGCCCTTCTGATGCACTTGGCAAACCCTGATTATGAGCAAATAAAATAAATCTCAGAGCGCCATGGTCGGAAGGGCCCCAAATTCCAAACCCTGAGCTTGAATGAATCCTGTCCTGTTAGGCTGGCCCGTGAGCACCGCTGGTGGCAGCTCCCCGGGGAGGGACCTCAAGTGGTTCATGATGGACTTGAGCGCTGCACCTCACAGATACCCCTCCTTCACAAGGAACTTTCTGGTCATGCCTTTCCTGAGAGGTGGGGGCCCTCGGTCTTGGGCACGTGCAGTCTCCCCAGCAAGTGAGATATAGAGAACGGCTTGACAGGGACAAGCCCGGTGACCCTGACGCTGTCCTCAGCAACCAGAGGCTCGGAGGGGCAGTTTCCTCTGGACCCAGCTCCCAGGGTAAAGTTCTAAGGTGTTGCAAAATGCCTCCGTAAACCTGCGGGGCTCCAGCACTTCTTCCCGCCCTCTCCTTCTCCGAGGGAGCATCTCCTCCTAGCACTTGGGTGCCACACCCTCGAGGCCCAGTCTCTCAACTCCGAAATAGCTCATCTCTCTGACAGGAAGAGATCCAGGGAAGCCATGGGCTATACAGATCCCAGGTGAGGGGCAGAGAGCCAGCCAGGGCCCTCAGAGCGGCACAGAGGGAGCGGGGAGAAGGCAGCGAGGTACTGCAGATGGCTCTTCCCAAGCCCTGGGCTCCTGGAGACGGGCCCATCGAAGCAGCCAGGGCCCCTTGGTCCCCTCATACAGGGATTTATGCATCTCAAAGACTCCCCAAGGAGTAAGCCTTCAGCTTGCATGTGGAAGTACCTGCACCCCAAGCTCCAGGAAGAGGGATGGAGAAGATGACCTGGTCCCTGGAGTGGTCCTGGGCTCGGGAGGGATGACAGTTTGGTACAGAGCCCTGTAGTCCCCCCAGCTCCCCCTACCCCATAGTCCAGAGTGGCTGCTGATCCAGGCCTCAGCCGCAGCCTCAGCAGGACTTGGGAGCTGGGATTTCCTAGACTGAAAGTGACTTCATGGGTCAGAGCACAGGTCTCAGGGCTAGCTTTACCCGTCTGCTGGACCACACAGAAGAACCAAGGCCAGACCGGCTGATCAGCCCTCTCCGGGAACCAGCCCTCTCCGGGGAGACTGCAGGACCATCAGTTCCCAGTTAGCCCCTGAGATTGTGTCAGGCTCTCCACACCCTGGCAATGCTGGGCCCTTGGGGAGTGCGGGACTGCTGATCCTAAGGCAGCAAACACCTGGGCAGGGTTTAGCCATTCTCAGATCTCTGGTTCGCCCTGACCTTTCCATCCAAGCTGGCCTCTCAGGAGACGCTCTGAGCACGCTGTCCCCTGTCAGCGCTTGTCCCAGAAGTAGGGTTTCAGAAGTAGTCCTAGAAGTAGGGTTTCAGAAGTAGGCATGAGCTGGTTCCAGCCAGGGACCCAGTCTTCTCCCAGCACCAGCTCCGGGCCTGGCCTGAGCCTGTTTTCTGACTGAAGGGGCACGTTTGCCGGAGGGCTGTGCGTGTTCTTGTCCTGGGCAAGGAAGCTCCTGAGAAAGCTCAGATCACCCAGTGAGGAGGACCGAGAAGGATGGAGGCGGCATTCTGTGCTCTGAAAGTGGCCAGGTGGCAGGCGGTTTCTCTGCAGTTAAAGGAATCCGTCTGGAGTGGAGGAGAGGGGTCCTGGCTGGAGTCCTGGGGCTGTCCCTGCTTGTCCTGCTCAGTGACAGCATACATGTTTATTTTTGCCATGCCATGGAACAAGTCAGGAGCAAAGAGGAGGGCTGCTCCACATCTGGGCTCTACCCAGGACGGAAGGAAGCACCTTCACTCTGGGGAAGGTGTAGACTGCACCTGGGGCTGGAGCACCAGCTCCCGGAGACAGGGTTGGCCTCTGACGCCTGTGGGTCCCTAGGGCGTTGGTGAGTCCAATTGGGAAAGATGTGGCGAAGTGCCTGTGGGACTGCTGGTGACAACTGAGAGAGTCACAGGGACGAAGGACGGCGGACCAACACCGGCCAGCTGTCTTCTGCACAGAACGAGTTAAGGAAGAGAGGCCACTTCCTTTCTACCCGCTAGCAGCCTCATTCTCCCGCCTCAGCAACTTGGGTGAGGAGCACTTTCTCCAGGGAGTCAGAGCTAGACTCCCCCATCCTACTTTTAGGCATCACAAAGTGTGTCTGAGGAGCCCTTGCCTGGCGGAGGTGGGAAGGGCCACCGCAGCCTCCCTGGGCTTGCAGCAGACCTAGGGCAAGTGTGATAGGGCGACTCCAGCCTGGGCATCCCTGCTCTGGCGTGCGTTCAGCCCTGCCTTCCTTTGTTTCCTGGCTCCACTCCTGCCGGGGAGCTGGGTGATCATGTGTTATAGTCTGGGTTTGGAACGTCCCCCAAAAGCTCATGTGTTAACAGTGTGGTCCCCGATGGGGACAGAGATGGGGCATGGCTGGAGGAGGAGTGTCACTGGGGTGTGGTCTTGGGGACTCTATTTGTCACTGGTTCCTTCTTCCTTCTCTCTCTGCTTCTGGCAGCATGGGTTGAGCAGCTTTTCTCTACTGTGCCCTTCACCATGACGTCTCTGCCATGGAGCTGGCCGACTGTGGACTGACCTCTGAAACCGTAAATGAACTTTTCATCCTCTAAGTTGTTCTTGTCAGGTATACTGGTCGTAGCGATGAAAAAGTTATCGAATATACCATGTTAAGAGGCTGGATTACACTTGAGTGCTGCAGCTGACCTCCAAGGAGGTCCCAGAATGGCACCTCTGGCCAGAGGCCTCATTTAGCCCGGATCTCCCAGGGTCTCACCATTTACAGTCAGCCCTGTAGGGGTCACTGTGAGTTCTGATCTTTGATCTTGAAAATAATGTCAGCACAGCCTCAAACAGGGCCCCCCAGAACCATTCTCCTTTGCTTCATTATACTCTCCCATTACTGGGGGCTTCCCAGGCCCATCGAGGGACCCAGGCTTTTAGACCTCTGTGCTGCGGTCCCTCCATCCCCACTGGAGTGTTTGGGCTCAGGGCCCTACACAAGTCCAGGTCAGCTCCTGGGGCTAGCCAGTGGTGTCATGCCAGGTGGGGAAACCCAGGCCTGGGGTTTGCAGCCCCTGCCTCTTCAGCCTCCCCCAGACCTCTTTAGCAGACCCTGCCCTTCTCTCCACCCCACAGCCAAGAAGCCCTCCCTGGCCACCATCCCGCAGACTGGATGGACCCTCCGCAGAGCAACACAGGAGACGCGTGGGGGTGTCTGACCCATTTGCCTCCAGCTACCTACGTGTGCAGTCCTTCTGGTTTGGGGCAAGGTCAAAGCCGGGCCTGCAGTCGCAGGCCACCCCACCTTTGGGCGTCTCCCGGCAGATGTGGGCACAGCCATGGTCTTTGTTCATGCAGTTCATACCCTCTGGGGAGAGAGACAGACAAGAGAGGGGTTGGGAACCAGGGAGGGAGATGGAGAGAGGTCATTTCAGACTGAAAAGAGAGAGCCAGTGAAATGTCACAACCGAACAGTGTGCTCTTGGCTGCTACTGCACACACCTTGCACACGTGAATGTGTGTGCTGGCCATCTGCGTGGAGACCCTGAGGGTGCCCAGGCCCAGCGCTCTGTGTGCAGCACTGGAGACGACACCTGGGGACCCACGGAGGTGAAGCTCTGTCCTGGGTCAGATTCCAGGGTGAGGTCTGTGGAGCTGCTTCCATGTTAGGGCCATTTGGCCCCTTCTCTGTGCCCCGTGGTTCTAGGACACCCCTTCCTCAACCAGCAGGCTCCATCTCCCCTCCCGGTCTACTTGGAGTGGCTTGGGCCTCCTTCCATTGACCCCAGTTGATGTTTATCTTCCTGGTGATTTGTGAGGAGTTTCTAGAATTTATGAGGTCAGGGGTCAAGTGAGAGGTTGTGGGTCACAAGTCCATCAAGAGACCAAAGGCAGATGAAAGGGGAGAACCACAGTCTGCACCCTGGTTCTGTGACCTGACTTCATCACCCGCCTCGAGGAGCCACGGAGGTGCAAAGCTGGCCCGGAAGAGAGGGAGGAAGCCCGTAGGCGGGTGAACACCTGGGTGGCCTCTCTTCCCAAGGGGACACACTGGCCTCTTGTCCCAGGAGAGGTCTAGCTTAGTCTTGACCCTGTGCACTGTAAACATGGTTGTGCAGCAACACAGGATGTATTTAAAAGCACAAACTCCTGGCAGCTACAATACAGATAAAAAAAAGTCTAGGGCTGGAGGTGAGGCTCAGTGGTAGAGCACTTGCTTAGCATGCACAAGGCCCTGGGTTCCATCCCCAGTCCCCCACAAGAGACTAATGTCAAAATGGAAGCCCCCAAACGGAAGTGAACGGAGCCTGCCCCCTGCCAGCACGCAGCTCCTGCTTCAGCTCATGTTGCTTCTCTTGCTAGTCCTTGACCTTGACCTTGACCTCACTTCTTCAAGTCACACTGCTGCACGATGCAGTGCAACCAGCTAACCAACGGTTAGACACGGGCGCACTCTATGCTGCTGCGCCATACAGGAAGCTCTATGCTCACCGGGAGGGACCAAGTCTCCCCTCTCAGTTCCCAAATGGTGCTGCCTTGTGAGCAGCATGGAGGTGTGTCACTCGACGCTCAACCACCGGGGAGACCTGCAGCCTTTGCCGACTCCTGTGGTGCAAGACCTCCCACCTCGGCCAATTCCATGCTCCCCGGAAGATACCCCTGAGGGTGGAGCTGGGATGCAAGGTGCACATCGGGCTCTTGAGCCAACCAAAGCCAGCCCTAGCTAGTGTGTTACTTTCTTAAAAGGTCACTGGGAAGTCAGGCAGCTGTGGGTATGAACCTGGCCTCTAGCTATGGTTTAGATTTAAATGTCCCCCCAAGCCTCATGTGCTGGCGATGCATCCGGGTTCCGAGGTGAGACCTGGGTGGAGAGGTTGGATCTGATCCCTGGGGGGCATATCTGTCCCTGGCAGCTTCCTGCTGCCATGAACTGAGGGGTTTCCCTCCTCCACCATGCCCTAAAGCCCTGCTGCCCAGCCATTCCTGCAATGAGCTGGCTGACTATGAACTGACTTCTGAAATTGTGAGCCCTAAAATAAACCTTTCTTCCTCTAAGTTGTGCTTGTCAGGTATTTTCGTCACAGCAATAGAAAAACTGACTAACACATCTCCGGACTAGCCGTGTGTCTTGGAGATAATGGCTCCCCCTTCTCTGAACCTCATCTGTAAAATGGGCACAAAAACCTCCGCCTCCCGAGTGGGTGTGCAGTGAGTGGACTGAGGCCATGGACAGGAGGATGCCGGGCTTGTGGCAGGAATTCAGGAGAGACCGGCTGTCTCTGTGTGGGGCCTGGCTTCTGAAGGCCGGCGCCTTCCCCTGCAGATCTGGGGCAGGGCTCCGGGCTAGGGCCCTGGCTGGTCCAGGCAGGCCCACTTCAGAGGGGGCTTTGGGGAGGGGACTTTCTTGGGCCACTGAGACACATCAGTCTCTCATCAGGCATCCCGGGAGCTTCCTGCTCCGGCGAGAGTTTGGCCAGGGAAGGGTGGCCTCTAGGTAAACTTTCTCACCATCACTGATGGCTACTGTCAACGGTGGACTCAGAGCCCAGAGTCATCCTTCTTTCTCTGCTCAAACAGCTCTGTGGCTTCCTGGTGTCCCAGCTTTGTCCCATCCTCTCTACCCCTGCCCAGTGCACACACTCCCTGGGTCCAGAATCCCATACTGCCTGGTGACCATCCCCCAGGGGTGCCCACCCCCGGCTTCTTCTTCCTCCTGCATCACCCTCTTTCCTGCCTTCCATAGATGAAATTCTAGGTGTGTCTCAAACTCCACCAGTTCTGCAAACTTCCTGACTTCTGTGTTTCCCTCCAACGCTGCCCGCATTAATTTCCCAACGCCGTCCCTCAGCGGGCCCAGGAGACCAATGCTGTAAGCAGATCTGCGCTTTCTTCCTCGGCGGGAAGGGCTGGAGGCCCCTGTTTAGCTCAGGCTTATATGTGGTGAAGAAAGGGAGATTGAATTTCCATTTCCAGCCAAAGAATCACAGCTTACGAGAAGCCCCGCTAATCATCGCCAGCCACTGGGGAGCTGCTGCATCCCCGAGTCGTGGACTACTGAGCATGAGGCTTTAGACACCGCTCGTCCTCCCTCTCCGCAGCCTTGCCCTCTAGTCATCTTTCTTTTGAGCATCTAGACTTTAATAATGAGCCAAGATGTCGCCACTATTGTTTGCTGCCAAAGGATAATTCAGGGGAGTAATCGAGGGTTACTATCGTGGGTTACTGCAGTAACCCACGGTCAACGTGACACTAAGCTGTGGAGCTGTGGGGCTGGGGAGGGGAAGCCCAGACCCCACCTGAGGAGGGCCTCCTCTCCCAGCTTCCAGGCAGGCGCCTGAGCACCGAGCCTCTTGCTGGGTAGCCCTGGCTCTCCTTGGCCTGGGCGCTGGATCCCCCACCCCGTCTCTCCAGCCGAGAGCGAGGACGGGGCTGGGACCGTCAGCGGCTGCGGCTCTCAACTCTTTTCACATTCCTAACAATTTCAGAGGAGCCCAAAGAGCTTTGGTGTGTGCATTTATGTGCTATAGCTACTGATATTTACCATAGTATGAATTAATTTAAATAATGTACTTTACCAAAAACTATATTTTCCCAAACAAGGGGAGGGTGGGCCTGAGATGGGCGCCCCTGCAGCTCTGCACAGCCAGGCGGGCTCTGCTGGGCCCGTGTGCTCTCAGAGACGAGCGGCACCAAGCTCGACATGACATTCTATAACGACCCCAGGGACCACTCCAGAGAGGGCCATGCTGCCTGGCCTGGGGACCGCGGCTCCCTGCCCGCTGGTTACCTTCACCCCATTGCAGGCCCTCAGAGGGCCGGGCCCTGCGCACCGCCATGGTGGCACCCTGAGCGGAAAGAGGGCTGGGCCCAAGCTGCCCTGCTCTGCCCAGGGGTGGGGGGGACTGGACTGCTGCTTTTCTGGGTCTCCGCCTTCTCCGCTGTGGAAGGGGTAGGAATGTGCCTCCCGGGGTTGCTGAGAAGCTCAGAGGAGATACCTATGCACGTGGGCCACGGGGGTCCTATCGGTCAGCACTGGCCTGCTGCTCTCTCCTGCCAGCCGCAGGTAACTGAGGGGAGACCTGAGCTTTATCCTGCAGGGCCTGGCATGGGCTGAGCTAATGGCGGCTGAAAGAAAGAAGAGCAAGTGGAGGAAGAGAGGAAGGGTGGAAAGGAGAGAGGAGGAAGAAAGGAAGGAAGGCTCTCTTACCTAAGAGCATATAAACCCACTGGCTATTATTTTAGGGAGCAAGGTGGGAATTCTAAAAATACTATTGTGACATTCCTAGCTTTGTGTTCTAGGAACGCAACATTTTGGATGCCTGATGTAGGGAATTCACGGCATGCATGGAAGGCTCTAAGTCCTGCAAACACGGCAGAACAGTCTCCCTCCCCTCATTCAACACGGTGTACTGGACTTGAAGAGACTCCAGGATTAAAAAGTCGGAGGGAGCTCCGCTTTAGCTCCTCACTTTACAGTTGAAGCATCAGGGGGACAGGGACCGGGGTGACATGCCAGAACAGGGAGCGAGCGCCAGGCTCCACCATCCAGAGCACGTGGGCCTCCTCGGAGCGTCAGAGTCTCAGGGCAGAGCAATGGCACTCCCTCCCTGCCCTCTACCAAGAGGGCCGTCCTGAGGGCAGGGAGCTAAGCCAGGGAGCTAGCTTGTCCTCCCCCGCAGGTAGGACTAGCGGGATGGCTGCCACAAGGGCCCTGGGGACAAAGTGGATGTTTGAGGATGAACAGGTGAACCCCAGCACATGTGAGGTGCTTGGCACCAAACTTCTGTTCCAGGGGTGTGGACCTGGACTCCAGATCGGAAGCTGCTTTGCCCTTTCTGCAGCCTTGGGCCCACTGTGGCCGGCTGGCACAGAACCCTTCTACTCTGCCCAGGCTGTGTGCTCTCTGGTGCAAAGCCCAGCCCACTGGCGCCCTGTCCCAGGCCCAGGCCCCCCGCCTAGCACACAGCAGTCCTCCGCAAGCCTGCGGGCCAGAAGGGCCCTGCTCAAACTCTGTCCTCGGGTCCCTGCTCGTGCCACGTCTGCTCCTGGGAGCCAGGCTACAAGAGCCATCCTACACCTCCTTGGTCTCGGCGCGGGGGGACCATGAGTGCTGAGGTCTTAGAAGGCCCTGCTTGGCTCCTCTTGTGGAAGGGGAGTCGAGATAGAATTTCAGACTCGTTCCCAGAAGTCCTGGTCTTGGGAGGCCTGGTGCCCGCCAGGCCAGGCTGCCCGCCAGGTCGAATCTAATTTGATCCAACCCATCCAAATCCAATTAGGTTCTGTAAACTCGGACAGAGCGTCTCCCTGGTGCCCGGGCCAGGCCAGCGGGATGAGCAGATAAGTGCTTGGTGGCCACATGGCCAGGGCCGGACTTGGACTCTGCCACGTGCTGCGTGACCTGGAGCAGTGTCCTTCGTTCTGAGCCTAACCAGGTTAATCTGGACAGTCACAGGACCTGTGCCCCCGCCCCCGTGTGCATTATATGTGTAGCCCCCTTTGCTGGGTGAGGGGAGCGCCAGACTGAGGGTACAGATAAAGCTGTCCCGGGACTTTATCATGGGTAGGAGGTAGCCACAGAAGGTTGTCAGTAGGGGAGTGGTAGGTATGTGTTGGAAGGAGCTCTAGATGCTGTTGGGGGTGCTGATGGGGTGGCCCTACAGGCTGAAACAAGCGGGGAGGCCATGATACCCCAGGAGGGATGAAGCAGCAGGCAGGGGTAGGAGGAGTTGGTGGGGGCCTGGGCTGGGATACATTTCAGAGCCTCTTTCCTGAGAGTTCTAGAAGACACCATTCATGGACTTGGGCCCTGGCTACACTCATTTAACCCTCACAGCAAGCCCGAGATGTGGGTGCTGCCCACCCCACAAACCACACCTGGAGGGCAGGTCAGTGTGGGGCAAGGACATGCCCGGCCACACCTGAGTCAGACACGGCTGGCCGCGCCATGCCGTCCTCTCCCCAGGGCCAGCGTCTCTCTCTGATGGCCCTTCACCAGGTCCTTGCCTTCCCTGGACCCGCTGACAGGCTCCGCAACTCCTCCCCACAAGGGCCTGTTCATCCTGAGCTGCTGTCGTTTTTTCCGATACTGGGCCAGGGCGGGCCGGAGAGAAAGGGCGGCTATCGGCCTGCCCGCACCAGTGCGCACATCACAGCCTCTGCAGCGGGTGCCTGGAGGGTCTGTCTGCTTGTACTTGGGAGCCCCCTGCCCGGATAACAAAGCCGGAATGTGTGCCTCCTGAGGGTCGTTGCTATGGCGACTTCATCAATAACATGGCTTTCTGTCTCTGTTCCTCACTGGGGAAGGGGCGAGCTGGGAAGGCCAGGGCGGGCAGGGGGAGAACAATCGCCTCGCTCCGCCCTTACCCCTCAGCTGGGAGGAAGGATCTCCCTTCCCTTCGCCCATCAATAGGAAGTTATAGAGCCAAGAAAGAGGCTGGGGCCTTGGGGGGCAGGAGGAGGCCCCTGCTTGCCCCAGCCCAGACCCCGAAAGCTATCCAAGCCATCCAAGCCATTGAAGCCATGCAGGGCAGAGCAAACTTGGAAGGGGTTGGAGGGGAAGGCGCAGGAGCAGCTCTGGGAGCCGGGCTTCTCTGCACACGCTGCAGACACCTGTCTCACCCAAGAGCCCTGGAGGTAGGTGTACAGTGCTATGACACACCCTTAGTGGATGGGAGCACACAATCCAGAGGGCCTCAGGGACAGACCTGCAGCATCACAGGGAGGCAGCAGCTCTGGGCTGCAGAACAGGCCCATGGGAAACTTGCTGCAGGCTGCTGACCACCAGAGCTGACATTTATTGGGCACCTACTATATGCTAAGCACTTTACATGAATGCTCTCCTTGAAGTCTCTGGACCATTTATCAATGTCGACACTGTTACCCCACTATGCACGTGAGCAGAGGAGGACACAGAAAAGCTCTATAACTTTTTTTTTTTTTTTTTTTTTGCGGTACCGGGGATT
>PVJS01010776.1:13541-47332 GCA_004027185.1 Glis glis | reverse complement strand
CCCAAAAAAAAAAAAAAAAAAAGCCAGATGTGGTGGTGCAAACTTGTAATCCTAATACTTGGGAGGCTGAGACAGGAGGATCGCAGGTTTGAAGACAGCCTCAGCGATTTAGTGAGATTCTCAATAACCTAGTGAGACCCTGTTTCCAAATAAGAAAACCGGTCTGGGGGTATAGCTCAGAGGTAGAATGCCTCTGGGTTCAATTCCCAGTACCACAATAAAATAAATAAAAATAAAATTTAAAAAAATGAGGGTCAGGTGCCTGTTTCCTATTTTCCTGGCTTGAAGCTATAATGTCTACACTATTTCTAGTGCAATGGCTCACTGTGCTTAGTTTCAGAAATGCACTCTTAAACCATCTTTTCTTCCAACCTGCTTTTAACAGGAAGCACCAAATTAGGGGAGGTAGAAAAGAAGTGCAAATACACAGGAAGACCATCCCTCACACTGAGGAAATAGCACCGCAGGTAAGAGAGATCTGCAGGTAACTAAAATACAGGTGTCCTGTAAGAAGAACCCCAAGACACCTCCCAGGAATGACCACATCACTTCAATGACATATTAAATAGAACTCCTTAAAATGAAAGGGCATTTCATGTAGCTTTTAAAGACATTGGGATCTGGGAACCTCCAGATGAGGAAGTGGTATGTGTGTGTGTGCACACACATGTGTGTGTGTGTGACTGGGCACTGAACCCAGGGACATTCTACCTCTGAGCTATACCCCCAGCCCTATTTTCCTTTTTATTTTGAAAGGCGTTCTCACTAAGTTGCTGAGGCTGGCCTTGAACCTGTGATCCTCCTGTCTCAGCCTCACAAATACTAGAGGAAGTGGATCTAAGGAGCTGAGACTCAATTCCTTAATTACCTTAAGAGCCTATTTCTAAGCCGGGCGTGATGGGACATGTCTGTAATCCCAGTACTTGGGAGGCTGACACAGGAGGATCACAGGTTCAAGGCCAGCCTCAGCAACTTGGCAAGGCCCTCAACAACTTAGTGAGACCCTGTTTCAAAATAAAATAAAAAGGGGTATAGCTTAGAGGTGAAATGTCCCTGGGTTCAATCCCCAGTACAAAAAGCCTATTTCTAGTTTATCCCAGTGATAGTGTATAGAGTTCTTTCTCTTTTTTTATACTTATATTGGTGCATTGTAATTATGCGTCATAGTGAGATTCAAAGTGATACAAATATACATGCGCACAGCACTTGGTGTGTTTCCCTCTGCATCCCATTCAGCTCCCCCCATTTTTCCTCTCCATTCATGTTAATGAGTTTAGAGTGATACCTTCATATATGGACATAGCATTATTTGAAGTGCTTCTTCCCTCAATCCTCTTTTTTCCCTTGCCCACCTCCTTCCCCCAACTCCCTTCCACTGTTCTACTGGTCTCTCTCCTTATTTATCTGAAGTCCCCTTTGTTTCCCATTTTCTCTAGCTTCTACATATGAGAGAAAACATATGACCCTGGCTAATCTCACTTAGCATAATATTCTCTAGTTACACCTACTTTCATGCAAATGACATAATTTTGTAATTTATGGCTGAGTAAAATTCCATTGTGGGTATATACCACATTATCCATTCATCTGTGGACAGACACCTAGTAAATGCTGGTGAGTATGTGGGGAAATCAGAACTCTTATACACTATTGGTGGGACTGTAAATTAATACAAGCACTATGGAGTTCAGGATGGAGGTTCCTCAAAAGACTAGGAATGGAACCACCATATGACCCAGCTATCCCACTCCTCACTATCATTCCAAAAGAATTAAATTTGGAATAGTATAGTGATACATGCCTACCTATGTTTATAGCAGCACAATAGTCACATTAGGGAACCACCTAGGTGTCCATCAACAGATGAATGGATAAAGAATGGAGTTCTGTTTTTTGTTTTTGTTTTGTGGTACTGGGGATTGAACTCAGGGACATTCTACCTCTGAGCTATATCCCCAGCCCTTTTTATTCTTATTTTTATTTTCTTGAAATAGGGTCTCACTAAGTTCCTGAGGTTGTCCTCACACCTGTGATCCTCCTTATCTCAGCCTCCCAAGTGCTGGGATTACAGGTGTGCCCCATCATACCCAGATTTCTTTATTTTGAAACAAGGTCTAAGTTACTGAGGCTGGCCTTGAATCTGCAATCCTCCTACCTCAGCCTCCCAAGTACAGGGATTACAGGCGTGCACCTCCACACCAGGCTTGAATCCAACACACAGGGTAATTTCCACATGAAATAACAGAAAACAGAAAAATGTGAATGAATTTAACTACCTTACTAAAAAAACTTTTAGGTTTGCTTACAAATCAAAAGTTAACTCTAGAGCCAGGCGCAGTGCCTGTAATCCCAGTACTTGGGAGGCTGAGACAGGAGGATCGCAGGTTTGAGGCCAGCCTCAGCAAGGGGTGAGACTCATCAACCTGGTGAGACCCTGCTTCAAAACAAAAATAAAAAATAGGGCTGGGGGGTGCAGCTCAGAGGTAGAATGCGCCTGGGTCCAGTACCACAAATATAAATATTCATTTGACTAAATGTTTGCACTAAGGTGCTGTTTTCATCAAGTGTCACCACATACCTGGCAAGCTTCACTCAACAGCCCATGGGCCATGTAAACCCCAGAGCCTGAGACAGTACATGGCAAATAGCAGAAGGTTTCAGGATGCCCGAGTCCAGCTCATCTGGTCCATGGGTCTCTGCAGCCATGTTAACACAGCAGGGTTTCTCCACCATGGCACTACTCATGTTTGGGGCTGGGTCATTTGTTGGTGGGGGAAGGGGGTCTTGAGCATTGAGAAGCATCCCAGGGCTCTACCCACAACACAGCAGAGTCCCCCACTTAATTACCACAACCCCATAGTGAGAAAACAAAATGCTTCTGCTTGAAAGTTAGTAGCCTATCAGGAGGAAGAACCTCTCCAAGAAGACTCCAAGGTCAGCAAGGCCCACGAGGGCTCTGTGGATAAGAGTGCTCCTAAGAACAACTCTACTCCATGGCCCATTCCTGGAGCAGAAGCCTGAAGGGGACAGGCCCAGAGCCTCCCTCCCAGGTGGCCGCGCTCTGCACTCAGAGAGGAGGACCGTCTCCCATTCCCAGGTCATATTCCAATGACGCTTACATGCAGTAACCTGTTTGTCCTTGCCGGAAGATGGGTACCATCCTCCTCCTGGTTTTACAATCAAGGAAACCGAAGCACAGTGCGCCTGAGCAGCTTGCTGCAGCCCACCAGATAGTAAGGGGCCTGACTTGGATTCAAACCAGGCAGCTGGTTCAGACCTGTGGTCACATTTCTGGCAGCTCTGTGTAGCCTCTGAGCAGAGGACCTTAGCTTTTGCCCAAGGATTACAAACAACAGATGGTCTTGGAACATGGAGATGACCCTGCTCTTTCTGGGACAGCAATTCCCTCTGGGGAGATGTGGAGAGTCCTCTGTCTGAAAAGGTCCCAGGGCTATAAAGCAAGAGTGTCCCTCCCCTGCCTAGACAACCACAAAAAGAAAGCTTATATCTTAGCCGGACATGGTGGCACATGCCTATAATCCCAGTACTTGGAAGGCTGAGTCAGGAGGATCGCAGGTTCAAGGCCAGCCTCAACAACTTAACAAGACCTGGTTTCAAAATAAAATAGGGAGCCAGGCGTGGTGGCGCACGCTTGTAATCCCAGTATTTGGGAGGTTGAGACCAAAGGATCCGGGTTCGCTGCTAGCCTCAGCTACTTAGTGAGGCCCTCTGCAACTTAGTGAGACCCTGTTTCAAAATAAAGAATAAAAAATAGGGCTGGTTGTGTAGCTCTAAAAAGGAGGCGCAAGCTTGTCCTCAGCAGCAAGTCTTCAGCTGTGGCACATGTGCACAGTGTCCAAGTGACAGTTGTCTGTCCATCTCCATGAGTCACAGGGACAAGGGAATCCATGGGAGCAGGAAGCTCAGGATGCCTTTTGTTCTGCAAGCCTAACTCCGTTTGTGCTTATTATGAACCGATCTATGGGTATGTGGCAAGAAACTGGATACTTGCTGTTTGGAAATCGCTTCCACCAATGGATACCCATAACCACCGAGCTAGCACCTACCAACTAAGAGACTCACCTCGGTTCAAGTACTCATGCACTGTGAGATGTCATGATGATTACAATCCATCTAAATCCCAGTTTGCTTATCAAACAGAAAGTCTGCTTCCACAAATAGTTAAGGTAGGTATGAGACTAGTATATAAAAAAAGCAAAGTAGCCAGGCGCAGTGACTCACGCCTGTAGTCCCAGTACTTGGGAGGCTGAGACAGGAGGATCACAGGTTCGAGGCCAACCTCAGAAACTTAGTGAGACCTTGTTTCAAAATTAAAAAGAAAAAAGGCAAAGCATCATGACATTTTCAATTATATGCACGGTGAAATAAAGGATGAGCTGTCCAACATTTTATCTCTTTGCAAAAAAAAAAATCGATTTTTTTTTGGTGGTAGTGGTAATGGGGATTGAACCCAAGAGCATTCTACCTTCAAGCTACACCCCTGACCCTATTTCATTTTTTATTTTGAAACAGGGTCTCACTAAGTTGCAGAGGGCCTTGGTAAATCGCTGAGGCTGGCCGCAAACCAGAGATCCTCCTGCCTCAGCCTCCCAAGTACTGGGATTCAAGGCATGTACCATCACTCCCAGCTGAATCTTCCTATTTTCTAAAAACAAAATTAAATAAAGAAGTACCCTCTCAGAGGAAGGAATAAGTCCCATCAGTGAGTCCATCAGAATAGTTAGGAGTCATGCCTGTCTCTTTGGGAAAGCTCATCTAACACAAGGGAACATGGTCTGGCCCCCCGTTTTTTCCTTGGTTAATTTTGTTGAGCCATGATGAGAATGAAGACATTGTTGTTAAGAAGTGCTTCCTGTAGCTCCCAGCACATGAGCGCTCTATAATTATTTCCTAATTTTAGGATCTGCCTAGTCCCTTGTGCATATCTGGCCAAAAGGACAAGCAAAACCAGGCATCAGTGGCGCATGCCTGTGATCCCAGTATTTTGGAGGCTGAGACAGGAGAATCGCAGGTTCCAGGCCAGTCTCCACAACTTAGCAAGACTCTTTCAAAATAAAAGGAAAATGGGGCCGGGGTGTAACTCAGAGGTAGAATACCCCTAGGTTCAATCCCTAGTACAAAAAAAAAAAAAGATAAGCAACTTCAGCTCAGTAGACAACTAGTCAGACACAAACTCCAGGTCATCTCCTGCCATAAACTGACTTAGCTTCTACAGAAAAGCTGAGAGATACCCCTAGATCCACCCCTGTGGATTAGGACACTTTCTCCAGTTCACAGCTGGCCTGGATAAGACCCAGCACTGGCTTGTGACACTCCTACCACCTCCGAGGCTCACACACTGATACACAACCCATTCTCCACTGAGGGAGCAGGTGGACAGTCATCCGACAGTGACATCACCTTCACAGCAGGATACTCCTGGGAACCAACCCAACCCTCCACCAGGGTCGCTGCCCCTCCGTCCCACACTTACATTCAACCTCTTCCCGAATCTTCTCCCAGAGATCGACTCGGTTGATCTGTAGAAACAGGCTCATGGTCACTTCCCAGGCCTGTCCTCTTGGGTAACGCTGGTCCAAGAGCCCAGCCAGGTGTTCTTTTGAAGCCTTCTTGATCTCAACCCAGGGGATTGGTGTCAGCTGAAACTTCAGAGGTTCTTCTCTGAGAAGCTCCTTAAATCTCTTAAACTCTTCCTTGGTGAGCTCCCCCAGGTACCATATCAAGCCAAACGGAGGAAAAGATGATTGAGCCATCATGTCCCAAGACTGTGAGCTCAGACAGCTCAGGGAAAAAAAAATCTTCAAAATCAAGGAATAAGTTATACCTGAGGAAGAATGACATGATTAGGGAGCCAGGTCTCAGCAGCAAGAAGTGGCTCAAAAGTATCCATGTCATGCAATTCTTGTTTCAAACATATCTGCACATCTGTCCAGCTTTGCCTGTGGAAGAAGCTTTGTACTTCTTCAGCTTTCTGTGGTAAAGCATAGGAATTCAATGCTAGGAACCAAAAATGGAGTTTATGCTAAGTAGCTGTCAGGGAGAACAGTAACTAGCTCAAGCCATAACAAGGTGCTGAGATTTATCAGCAGAGCCAAAGAAGGAAAGTTAGATTCTTTTTTATTTTATGTGTGTGGGGGGGGTGCTAGCGATTAAACCCAGGGGCATTCTACATCTGAGCTACACCCCCAGCCCTATTTTTTTTTACTTGGAAACGGGGTCTTGCTAGGTTGCTGAGAGCCTTGGTAAGTTCCTAAGGCTGGCTTCGAACCTGCAATCCTCCTGTCTGCACCTCCCAAGTACTGAAATTACAGGTGTGCACCACCGCACCTGGCTGGAAAGTTAGATTTCTATGTTTGTACCCTCCACTGCATATCCCTAGGGATGCTTCTCAGGAAAGTGTGTTATATTGACTATTTTGTGAAGAACAGTTTCTGGGCTAGCAACGAAGATTTTTATAAAATCAAAACCCTAAAGGTGAGTCTTTGGTGCAAGAAAGTTCTGATGGATCCCTAAAAGAGAGAAGGCAAGCCAAGCATGGTGGCGGATACTTGTAATCCCAGTACTTGGGAGGCTGAGACAGGAGGATCACAGGTTAGCGGCCAGCCTGTGAGGCCCTCCGCAACTTAGTGAGACCCCATTTCAAAATAATAAAAAATAGGGCTGGGGGTGTAGCTTGGAGGTAGAATGCCCCTGGGTTCAATCCCCAGTAAAACAAAAAATAATAATAATAATAATAATAATAAAGACAGAAGGCAGAGAGCTCTGCTTAGAAACACTCCAGATTTCAAAACAAAAGAAGGAGAGGACTGACCCTGATGGGATCCTCTGGTCCTGGACAGAAAAGAGCAGCTCTGGGCAGCCATCCCAGGAACTGGTCATGGGCCCACTCCACACAGCCTGACAGGTCAGAACTCAGCACACAGAGAAAGGATGACCCATGTATATAGTGCTAATAGCCCCAGGAATCCCACAGCACCTCATGGAAGTTCCAGAGAGAAAGAATGGAGTGAATAGAACTAAGTCGAGAGAGCTTTCCCTATTTGGAAAAAAAGGGATTTTTTTCCGCCACCACACCCAGCGGAAATTTATTATTTAACCCAGTGTATCTAAATATCATTTTGACATTAAATATTTTAATTTTTTAAAAACAATGAAACAGCCGGGCGTGGTGGTGCATGCTTGTAATCCCAGTACTTTGGGAGGCAGAGACCAGCAATTTAGTAAGAACCTGTTCCAAAATAAAAAATAAAAGCCGGTGTGGTGGTACTTGGGAGGCTGAGACAGGAGGATCGCAGGTTCGAAGACAGCCTCGGCAATTTAGTGACGGTCTCAGCAACTTAGTAAGACCCTGTTTCCAAATAAGAAATAAAATTGGTCTGGGGGTGTAGCTCAGAGGTAGAATGCCTCTGGGTTCAATTCCCGGTACCACAAAAAAATAAAAAATAAAAAATAAAATAGCACTGGGGGTATAACCTACTGGTAGAGGCCCTGGGGAAGACTATCAATCCCCAATACCCCCCCACACACACACACACTCCTACAATTTATATGAAACCACAAAGGACTCCAAATAGTCAAAACAATCCTAAGCAACCCGACTTCAAACTATACTATAAAACTATAGTAATCAAAACATCAGAGCCAGGCGTGGTGGTGCACGCTTGTAATTCTAGTACTTGGGAGGCTGAGACAGAAGGATCTCAGGTTCGTAGCCAGCCTCAGCTATTTAGTGAGGCTCTCAGCAACTTAGCGAGATCTTGTTTCCAAATTAAAAAAAAAATAGGTCTGGGGGTATACCCTGGAGGTAGAAGTCCCCTGGGTTCTATCCCCAGTACCACACACACAAAAAAAAATGGAACTAACCTTAATATCCATCAACTGATGAGTGGATAAAGAAAAAATTGGCCCAGTGTGGTGGCTCACACCTGTAATCCCACTACTTGGGAGGCTAGGACAGGAGGAACACAAGTTCAAGGCCAGTCTCAGCAACCTAGTGAGACCCTGTTTCAAAACAAAAAATAAAGGGCTGGAGGTGTAGCTTGGAGATAGAATGCCCCTAGGTTCAGTCCCCAGTACCACACACACACATAGATATACACAACTGAATACTATTTAGCCATATAAACAAGCAAAATAATGCAATTTCAAACAACATAAATGGAATTGGAGATCATTATGTTAAGAGAAGTCAGGCACAGAAAGAAAAATATTGTGTGATCTCACCATATGTGGAATCTGAAAAAGTTGCTACCTCAGTAGAATGGTGGTTCCCAGAGGCTGGAAGAGCAGGGGCAGGGGTACTGGGAAAGGGTCAGCAATGGGCACCAAATTACATTTAGAGAAGAGCAGGCAGCCTGGTGCCTACAGCAAAGCAGTATGACCATGGACAGTGATGATGCAGGGTGCATTTTCAAGAGCTTAAAGGCTGGGCGTGGTGGCGCATGCTTGTAATCCCAGTACTTTGGGAGGCGGAGACCGGAGGATCCCGATTCCCGGCCAGCCTCAGCTCGCTCTCTCTCTCTCTACTTAGTGAGGCCCTCCGCAACTTCATGAGACCCGGTTTCAAAATGAAGTATAAAAAATAGGGCCGGGGGTGTAGCACAGAGGTAGAACGCCCCAGGGTTCAATCCCCGGTACCGCAAAAAAAAAAAAAAGAGCTTAAAGAAAGGATTTTGAACATTTTTACCATAAACAAATGATAATGTTGGAAGAGATTGACAATGTTTAGCCTGATTTAAACATTATACAATGTATACATTTATCCCTGCATCACCTCATAGCCATCAATATGTACAATTTGTATCAGTTAATTTTATTTATGTGAATATGCCTTTGTGTGTACATGTGCATGTGCGCATGTGCGTGTGCGTGCGGAACTGGGGATTGAACCCAGGGGTATTCTACCTCTGAGCTACACCCCCAGCCAGTCCTTTTTGTTTTTGTTTGGAAACAGGGTCTCACTATGTTGCTGAGGCTGTCCTGTCTCAGCCTCCTAAGTACTGGGATTACAGGCATGTGCACCCAGCCTAATAAAATTGTAATTTGAAAATAAAATATGTACTGGAAATGAGAAAATGATTACCATCTAGATGATGCATAATAAAGCTTTAAATATGTGTATATGAAATATGTATTTGGACTTGGCCTACTGGTGTCGCGGGGCTGTCTCCCACCAGGTGGGACTTTCTGTGGACTCCAGCCTGGCTAGTTTACTGAGAGTCTCGCTACATTGCTGAGGCTATCCTCCAACCTGCAATCCTCCTGTCTCAGCCTCCCACGTACTGGAATCACAGGCATGCGCCACCACGCCCGGCTTCCTGGGCTTTTTTTTTTTTTTTTTTTTGAAACAGGGTCTAAGCTGCTGAGGCTAGCCTCAAACCTGCAATCCTCCCTTCTACGCCTCCCAAGTACCGGCATTACAGGCACACGCCACCACGCCCGGCTTTATCACAATATTTAAGACACTCAAGTGTCCTGAATCTCTTCCCTAACCATCCCTTTCTCCATTCTGACCCAGCTGAAGCCTTCCCCGAAAGTACCAAACCTTCTGCAGCTGTCTCCAACGCTGATGCAGAGTCGGCTTGCCCCTTCTGCGAAGGACAAGGACCGAGGCAGACTAACTAGTGCGGAAGCCCCGCCCACTCCCTCCTTAGGCCCCGCCCACTATGTTCTGGGCCAACAAGTCTCCTGTTGTGTTACAGGACCCCAGATACTACAGTTCCTTGGGTCACTCCCTCCCTGGTCCTGCTTTGGGGTCACCCAAAACAAACGTTGACAAAGCGATTTGCAAGTCACTGAGCATAAAATTAGGACCTCCCAGAACTCCTGGGTAGTAAAAGATTAGCACAAAGCCCACCTGCCAGGCAGGGGCAGAGTGGCTTACACCTGTAACCTCAGCGACTAGGAAGCTGAAGCAAGAGAATCCCATATTCAAGAACAGCCTGGACAACTCAGACCCAGTCTTCAACGAAAAAATTTAAAAGGCTGGGGTGTGGCTCCATGGTAGAGTGCTTGCCTAGCATGCATGAGGCCCAGGGCTCAATCCTCAGCACTGCAAAACAAAAACAAAAGTGCCCACCAGCCACATCGCCACCAAACCCACATCCACGCAGTTCCCTCAATCACCACCTTCTCCCTCAGTGATTGTGTTCCCAGATTCGCTCTCATCCATCTCTCTAAATTGTGTGAATCTCCCAGTCAGAACCCAAGACCCGCCCATCTGAAAAGCAGACTTTCAGCTTCGAGTATTTGTATAATTTCTCCTGAGTTCTCTGATACCCAAGGATTCCATTTCCCTGTGTTCAATTCAATTTTTAAAAAGAATAAGGGGAGCCGGGTGTGGTGGCCCACGCTTGTAATCCCAGTACTTGGGAGGCGGAGACCAGAGGATCCGGGTTCGCAGCCAGCCTCAGCTACTTAGTGAGGCCCTCTGCAACTTCGTGAGACCCAGTTTCAAAATAAAGTATAAAAAATAGGGCCGGGGGTGGAGCTCGGAGGTAGAACGCCCCTGGGATCAATCCCTGGTACTGCAAAAAAAAAAAAAAAAAAAGAAAAAGAATAAGGGGAGCTGGGCAAGGTGGTGCATGCCTGAGACAGGACAATCACAATTTTGAAGCCAGCCTCAACAACTTAGCGACCCTATTTCAAATTTTAAGAAATAAAAAAAAGGGCTGGGGGTGTAGGTCGGCAACAGAATGCCCCGGATTCAAACCCCAGGACCAAAAAGAAAAAAAAATTAAGGGGCCACAGTTCCTTCTGGAGGAGTCCCATTCTGTCCCCCAACGTTGTGCTGGGAAGCGGGGTTCACAGAGAGAAGGCGCAGTCTCTGCAAATGCAACCACTCCTCACCACACCATGTCCCTGCTGGGACAAAAGGGCAAGACTTCATGGCTCCTGGCCCCTCTTCCCTGCTCCTCAGCACTCCTCAGCAGGCCCAGAGGGGACAGGGGAGGCAGGAATACAGATGGAAAGACAGGAAGAGAGAGAGAGACAGGAGGAAGGCAAGTCTGTCGGGAAAGCCGTCCTTACCTAGTCTGGACCTGGGCTGGTGTTTATCAAAGAATAGCTGGGATTGCCTAAAACAAACAGGAATAAAAGGCCAAGCCTGCTCTCTGATTGGCCATGGACTCTCCCCCTCCTATTGGCTGTCGGAGCTCTGATGGCTCCACTCCTGGAGCTGTGAATTCTTCAGGTGAATTTATTGTTCCTCAGATGTGGACAATCTCCCCCAGGCATTGCTGGAAGTGCTGACTGCTAGGTACTCCCTCGATGCTGCTGATACAGTCTCCCCAGTTAATACATATTACCCCGGGGTTTTGCCCACGACCTTCTCCTGCTATCCATAAGGGCTAATTGGGATAGTGGTAATGGGGCCGCCCTGCTCACAATCTGAATGTCCAGGTTCCCCTCTACTGACAGCACCCCAAGGGAAGTTACTTTGTGTATCTTCCCAATTTTCAGAGCAGTGCTTAAAAGGCACATTAGTAGCCGGACATGGTGGCACACATTTGTAATCCTAGTACTTGGAAGGTTGAGACAGGAGGATCGCAGGTTTGCGGCCAGCCTCAGCTACTTAGTGAGGCCTTCCTCAACTTAGTGAGACCCTGTTTCAAAATAAAGAATAAAAAATAGGGCTGGGGTGTAGCTCTGAGGTAGAATGCCCCTGGGTTTAATCCCCAGTACTGCAAAAACAAAAATCTAAAAAAAAATAAAAATAAAAAGGTGCATTAGTATCTAAGGAAATGGATGCTCTCAAGTAACCAGCGCTGGATGGAGCTGGAAGCCTGAACCTGCGGGCGTCTGTTTACACCTGTGTCACATCTTATGCCCCGTGTGGCCTCTGCCCGCTAATCACCACCATCCACAATGGTGCTTATGGTCTCCACCTTCCCTGACATCCACTGCTCACTGCGATGGGGGCGCCCTGCAGGCATCTCATGGAGATCCCTGCTCCTCTTGGTCCTCTGAAGTAGATTGTTTCTGTCCGTTTTTTGTTTTGTTTTGTTTTGTTTTGTTTTGTTGCGGTACTGGGAATTGAACCCAGGGGCATTCTACCTCCAAGCTACACCCCAAGCCCTATTTTTTATTCTTTATTTTGAAATAGGGTCTCACTAAGTTGCGAAGGGCCTAAGTAGCTGAAGCTGGCCACGAACCTGCGGTCCTTCTGTCTCAGCCTCCCAAGTACTGAGATTACAAGCATGCACCACCACACCCAGCTCTGTCCTATTTTTGAAGATACTCAAGACCCTCAAGGTGGAGGCTGCACTTGAGCTCATTCCTGCGTGACCAGCCCAGATCTGAATCCTGCCCCGCACTGTGTGCTGCCCGCCTGGCCCCCAAAGGGATGAGAGAGGATGAGCAAGGTGGATGGACAGGTGGGCTCCATTTGCCTAGTGAGGCTGAGCTAAGAGGCTCCATGGATGTTTTCTCTCTGAGATCCTGATTGTGGTTGAATCCACCCACCCTCCCTCAGAATTCTAATTTGCCATGGCACCTGTAATCCCAGTGCTTGGGAAGCTGAGCCAGGAAGGATCGCAGGTGCGAGACCAATCTCAGCAACTTAACCAGACCCTCTTTCAAAATAGAAATTTGGGGGGGGGTACTGGGGATTGAACCCAGAGGCATTCTACCTCCAAGCTACACTCCACAGCCCGATTTTATTTCTTATTTGGAAACTGGGTCTCACTAGGTTGCTGAGAATCTCGCTAAATTGCCAAGGCTGGCTTTGAACCTGCGATCCTCCTGTCTCAGCCTCCCAAGTACTGGGAATACGAGCATGAGCCACCATGATGCCCAGCTCAAAATAAAAATTTTAGAAGCCAGGCATGGTAGCATACGCTTGTTTATCAAAGAATAGCTGGGATTGCCTAAAACAATCTCCAGCAAGGACACCAGACCAGAGGATCCGGGTTCGTCGCCAGCCTCAGCTACTTTGTGAGGCCCTTCGCAACTTAGAGAGACCCTGTTTCAAAATAAAGAATAAAAAATAGGGCTGGGGGTGGAGCTCGGAGGTAGAATGCCCCTGGGTTCAATCCCCAGTACGGCAAAGGAAAAAAAAAAAAGAACTGGGGATATAGCTTGGAGTAAGAATGCCCCAGTATCAATCCCCAGTACTGCAACCAAAAAAAAAAAAAAAAATTTAGCCGGCTTTATAGTAAGACCCTATTTCAAAATAAAAGGGCTGGGAGTGTAGCTTGGAGATAGAAAGCCCCTGGGCTTAATCCCCAGTACCAAAAAAAGAAAGAATTCTAATGCTATATCTCTATATTTCTTAATCACGAGTCTGTCTAGTCCGGGATGACTTCTTCCTGGGCAAATCCTCCAGGAGGCAGGACAGTCTGGTGAGGGACACAAGAAGCAGGCTCTGTGGGAGCTCTGTGGGAGCCTTGAGAAGTGAGTTATAATCTCCCTGCAGCGATGTGGGCGTGAGGGTGACCCAAGGACTCTGATGAGGGACACACTGGCTTCAGTTGGTGTTTTCCAGACTCAGGAGTCCTGGGGCCATCTGTAGCAAGAGTTGACATGGAGCAGGAGTTGTGGAATTTATCTTCATGAGGGAGACCAGCCTGTGGCGCACGTGCTAATGTTCAGCACAACAGGACCTTGGTGTCACTGTGAAACAGTCCTATGGAAATGCCAGTTGGAAATGTACCAAAGGCATCCTTAGCCACCTTCCAGGGACCCTTCCACCCCTAAACATACCAATTCTGGCCTGCAATTCTCCCATAGGAAACAGAAACTTTTCGTAACTTCTGTTCAGCTGCTCATTAGGTTCATCACACTAATTGCCAAAGTTGCAGTAGTCAACAGAAGTGGCTAAGAGTGATCTGCACTGGGGATAGAATTCCCTGCTCAGTGGAGACATCACAGACTCTCCAGGCAGACAGTGTCACCGACACCGCAGGGAATGTGGTGACGGCGTCTCCATGGGAGAGCAGGTGTGGGGACCTTGCCCTGTAACTATGGACTTGGGGATCCTGGGTCTGTCGTGGGTGACACTTCCCTGCACAGAGCTCCATGGCTGGACCAAGCCAGGTGAGTGCTTGCTTGGGTTCCACCCCAGGGAGAAGGGCAGCAGCAGAGGGGCGACCATAGGAGGAGCTCGGAGCTGCGGCTGTGCAGAGGCTCTGTCCCAGGGCTCCCATCCAACTGTGTGGGCCCATCCTTGCTGGAAAATTCGGATAACTCTGGACTTTGGCTTAGAAGTCATTTCTCCTTCCTCACCTGACAATGACTCCTGGATCCAACATTAATAATTAAGATTATTGCCTCTGAGCTGGGTGTGGTGGCACACGCTTGTAATCCTAGTACTTGGGAGACTGAGACAGGAGGATCACAGGTTTGCGGACAGCCTCATCTACTTAGTGAGGCCCTCCCCAACTTAGTGAGAACTTGTTTCAAAATAAAGAATAAAAAATAGGGCAGGGGGTGTAGCTTGGAAGAATGCCCCTGGGTTCGATCCCCGGTACTGCAAAAAAAAAAAAAAGATTATTGCCTCTGGAAGACTTTAGTTTTTTAACTACAATAAATCAATATCTAAACTGGGCGTGGTGGCGTGTGCCTGTGATCCCAGTATTTGGGAGGCTGAGACAGGAGGATCGCAAGTTTGCGGCCAGCCTCAGCTACTTAGTGAGGCCCTCTGCAACTTAGTGAGACCTGTTCCAAAATTAAAAACAAATAAGCCGGGCATGGTGGCACACGCTTGTAATCTCAGTACTTGGGAGGCAGAGACCGGAGGATCCGAGTTCACTGCCAGCCTCAACTACCTTAGTGAGGCCCTCCGCAACTTCATGAGACCCGGTTTCAAAAAATAGGGCTGGGGGTGTAGCTTGGAGGTAGAACGCCCCTGGGTTCAATCCCCGGTACCGCAAAAAAAAAAAAAAATGTGTTGGGGGTGTAGCTCAGAGGGAGAATGTCCCTGGATTCAATATCTAGTACTAGGGATTTGGTACGAGGGATTGAACCCAGGGGCATTCTACCAACTATACCCCCAGCCCTTTTTTAAATTTTTGTTTGAAACAGGGTCTTGCTAGGTTGCTGAGAGTTTAAATTGCTGAGGCAAGTCTTGAACCTGTGATATTCCTGTCTCAGCCTCCCAAGTACTGAGATTACAAGCATGTGCCACCACAGCCAGCCCTCACAGAAATTCCTTATTCGCAGATTAGGGTTCAGATGAATCTCAACTTTTTATTAATTGATTTTTGTACTGGAATTGAACCCAGGGGCATTCTACTTCTAAGCTACATGCCCACCCCTATTTTCTTTTATTTATTTTGTGGTACTAAGGGTAGAACCCAAGGGTGTTCTACCTCTGAGCTACACTCCTAGCTCTTTTTTTTTTTTTTTTTTTTTTTGTGGTGCTGGGGATTGAACCCAGGGGCATTCTACCTCTGAGCTCCACCCCCAGCCCGATTTTTCATTCTTTATTTTGAAACAGGGTCTCACTAGTTGCAGAGGGCCTAAGTAGCTGAAGCTGGCTGCAAACCCGCAAATCTCCTGTTTCAGCCTCCCAAGTACTGGGATTACAGTTGTGCACCACGACACTCAACAAAAATATTCTGTATCTGTCAGTCTGATGAATCATGTGAAGAGGTCTCAAAAGCTGGCAGTTGATTCTCTTGTACTTTTAGATGATTTTAAAAGCCGCATATTAATTTTCATTGTGCATTTTATTTTATTTTTTGTGGTACTGGAGGTGGAACAAGGGGCCTTCTATACCCCCAGCCCTATTTTATGGAAACAGGATCTCACTAAGTTGCTGAGAGCCTAAGTTGCTGAGGCTGGCTATGAACCTGCAATCCTCCTGCCTTAGCCTCCCAAGTACTGGGATTACAAGCATGTGCCACCACACCCAGCTTGCATTTTATTTTCTTAATGCATTATTTTGACAGAATGATTATGAATTCAACTGATGGTTCAGTGCAGTATTGCCTCTTCTTTTTGTGTGTGTGTGTGGCACTGGGGATTGATATCAGAGGTATTCTACCTCCAAGCTACAACCCCAGCCCTATTTTAGTTTTATTTTGAAACAGGGTCTCACTAGGTCAATGAGAGTCCTCAAACCTGCAATCCTCCTGTCTCAGCCTCCCAAGTACTCAAATTACAAGTGTGCACCAGCATGTCCGGTTGTCCGGTGCCTTTCTCCCTTTTCACGTATTCATTTACAAATATACATTTGTGCCGGGCGTGGTGGCACACGCTTGTAATACCAGTACTTTGGGAGGCGGAGACCGGAGGATCCGGGTTCGCGGCCAGCCTCAGCTCTTTCTCTCTCTCTCTCTCTCTCTCTCTCTCTCTCTCTCTCCTTAGTGAGGCCCTCTGCAACTTCGTGAGACCCGGTTTCAAAATAAAGTATAAAAAATTGGGCCGGGGGTGTAGTGCGGAGGTAGAACGCCCCTGCGTTCAATCCCCGGTACCGCAAAAAAAAAAAACAAAAAACAAATATACATTTGTGTGTGTGTGTGTGTGTGTGTGTGTGTGTGTGTGTGGTGCTAGGGATTGAACCCAGAGGCATTCTACCTCAGACCCACACCCCCAGACCAATTTTATTTTTTATTTGGAATCGGAGTCTTGCTAAGTTGTCGAAGCTGGCTTGGAACCTGTGATCATTGGAACCTGTCTCAGCCTCCCAGGTACTGGGATTACAGGCGGATACCACCACACCCAGCAGAGCCCCTCCTGTGCTTTGTGGCAGTGCCTTCCTTCTTTTAAAGAGAAGACACTAAGCCATTTCACAAGCTCAGATAATGCAGAAGCATCTTGATGCCAGCCTGGCCTGGCCCAGCTTTCACTGCAGCCTCTCTGTCATCCTCTCGTGTCGTTTCAGAAGGAAGCCCTGAGAACCCCAGGGAAGTGGCTCTGAAGACCATCTTGCTTTTGCAGGTGGGGGTTGGGACTCTGGCCAATGCCATCCTCTTTTCCCACGTCTCCCCAGCCTTGCTCGGCCTCAGACTGCGGGCCATGCAGGTGATCCTCGCCCACATGGCCGTGGCCAACTCCTCACTTCTCCTGTCCCCTGCGTTCCCCCACATGATGGCGGCCTTTGCTCTCGGGAACCCCCTGTCCAGTCTTGGGTGCAAACTGGTGTATTACATCCGCCTGGTGGCTCACAGCACATCCCTGTCCTCCACCTGTGTCCTGAGCACCTATAGGTTCCTCACTCTTGTTCCTAGGACCCCAGGCTGGGTGGGGCTCAGAGGCGGAATCCCCAAAGCCATCGGTTCTTCTTGCTGCACCTGCTGTGTTTGCTGTCTTGTTGAATATCTACATTCTTGTGAAGATGGCTGGTCCACAGGACACACGCAATGGTACTGACGTCCAAGGCAAGTGGTTCTGCTCATACTCTGATGGCATTGCAGGCATGCCCTTCCTGCGGCTCGCCCACGATGCGTGTTCATTGAGTCATGGTGGGGACCAGTGGCTCCTTGGTGCTTCTTCTGCACAGACACCACCAGAGACTGAAGCACATCCACAGCCCCAAACAGCACAAACGCAGCCCCGAGGCCAGAGCCGTGCACACGGTCCTGATGCTGGTGCTTGCCTTCGTCTGCTTTTACCTGGCGAATGTGGTTTTGGTTTCTTATATTAATCCAGCTTTAGCCTCTCGTCTCTGGTGGTTGGAGGTCTCTGATGTTCTGGTTGCGTGTTTCCCCACCGTGTGCCCCTTGTTGTCAATCCTTAGGGATCCCAGGACTCTTGGTCTCTGCTCTTGAAATGTTGAAAATCAGCCGGGCGTGGTGGCGCACTCTTGTAATCCCAGTACTTGGGAGGCTGAGACAGGAGAATCGCAGGTTTGAGGACAGCCTCAGCAAGCAGTGAGACTTTGATCATTCTAGTGAGACCCTGTTTCGAAGTAAAATAAAATAGGGCTGGGGTATAGTTCAGAGGTAGAATGCCCCTGGGTTCAATCCCCAGTGCCACAAAAAAAAAAAAAAAGAAATGTTGAAAACCACCATCACTGTTGAGCCAGGCTCAGTGGCACACGACTGTAATCTCGGCCCTTGGGAGGTTGAGACAAGAGGATTGCAGGTTCAAAGCCAACCTCAGCAACTTAGCAAGGCCCTGTTTCCAAATAAAAACTAAAATAGGACTGGAGGTGTAGCTCAGAGGTACAATGCCTCTGGGTTCATTCCCCAGCACCACACAAAAAAATAAAAATAATATTAATAATAATTTATTGAGTATCATTTCTACATAAAAACCACAATGTTCTTACAAAGCCAGTGTGATACTGGTGTTGTACTGGGGGATCTGACCATCTATAGATAAAATTATGAGCTGGGAAAAAATCCACAACAGTATTTTTTTTTTTTTTTACTTTTTTTGGTGACACTGGGGATTGAACCCAGGAGCATTCTACCTCCAAGCTACACCCCCCAGCCCCATATTATTTTTATTTTGAAACAGGGTCTCTCTAGGTTGATGAGAGTCTCACTACTTGTGGAGGCTGTCCTCAAACCTGCAATCCTCCTATCTCAGTCTCCCAAATACTGGGATTACAGGCATGTACCAGTACTCCTGGTTCTTTTTCTTTCTTTTGCCTTTTTGTTGTTGTGGTGGTAGTGATGGAGTTACTAGGGACTGAACTCAGGGGCATTCTACCTCTAAGCTACACCCTCAGCTCTATGTTAATTTTTTTTTTTTTTTTGCAGTACCGGGGATTGAACCCAGGGGCGTTCTACGCCCCCGGCCCTATTTTTTTATACTTTATTTTGAAACCAGGTCTCACGAAGTTGCGGAGGACCTCACTAGGTAGGTAGAGAGAGAGAGAGAGAGAGAGAGAAAGAGAGAGAGAGCTGAGGCTGGCCACGAACCCGGATCCTCCGGTCTCCGCCTCCCAAAGTGTGCCACCACACCCGGCTATGTTAATTTTTTTAAAAACAGGGTCTCACTAAGTTGCAGAGGGTCTTACTAAATTGCTGAGGCTGGTCGCAAACCTATGCTCCTCCATCTTGGCCTCCCAAGTGCTGGGATTACAAGCGTGCGCCACCATGCCAGGCTCTTTTCTTAATGGAAGACTTCCTAACACAACAAATGGACACAAGTGCAATTCCAGACTGAAGGATATTTGGGGGGAACGTAGGAAAAGCAAATCAAATGACTAGGGTTGGTCTTTTCCACACAGCTGAGGTCACACCGGTGTTCTCAAAGAGAACATCAGGCCTGCTCATGATTGACTCAAAACAAATGGAAAACACATTAGGAACCCGTCCTTCACACGCAAGAGTCATTGAAACCACACACAGGGGAGTAACACTGCCCAAATTGCGAGGACATCAAGAGGAGTCCAAATTAATTTGATTTGTTAAAATAAGAAATAGCACAGCTGGGCGTGGTGGCGTACCCTCGTTCCCAGTACTCGGGAGGCTGACACAGGAGGATCGCAGGTTCATGGCCAGTCTCAGCAATTTGGTGAGGCCCTCTGCAACTGAGACCCTGTTTCAAACTAAACAATAAAATAGGGCTGGGAGTGTAGCTCTGAGGTAGAATGCCCCTGAGTCCAATCCACAGTACCATACACAAAAAAAAAAGAAAAGAAAGAAGAGAAATAGCAGGGTGTGGTGGTACATGCTGTAATCCCAGTACTTGGGAGGCTGAGACAGGTGGATTGCAGGTTCAAGGCCAGCCTCAGCAATTTAGTGAGACCCTGTTTCAAAATAAAAAATAAAACAGATAGACGGGCATGGTGGCGCACGCTTGTAATCCCAGTACTTGGGAGGCGGAGATCGGCGGATCCGGGTTCCCGACCAGCCTCCGCAACCTCGTGAGACCGGTTTCAAAATAAAGTATAAAAAATAGGGCTGGGGGTGTAGCTGGGAGGTAGAACGCCCCTGGGTTCAACCCTCGGTACTGCCAAAAAAAAAAAAAAAAACCAAACAAAAAACAGGGGGTGTAGCTTGGAGGTTAGAAGACCCCGGGGTTCAATCCCCAGTACCAAAAGCAAAACACAAAACAGGCCGGGCGTGGTGGCGCACGCTTGTAATCCCAGTACTTTGGGAGGCGGAGACCGGAGGTCTCCTCAGCCAGCCTCAGCTCTCTCCCCCCCCCTCTCTACTTAGTGAGGCCCTCCACAACTTCGTGAGACCCGGTTTCAAAATAAAGTATAAAAAATAGGGCCAGGGGTGTAGCGCGGAGATAGAACGCCCCTGGGTTCAATCCCCGGTACCACAAAAAAAAAAACAAAAACACAAAACAAACAAAAAACAAGAGAGAGAGAGATTGAGAAAGAGAGAAAGAATGAATCAAGATGACACAAAGAGGTATTGAGGGATAGGTTTGAGAGGGTGCCAAAGTTCTGGCCCTCTCAGGTTTGTGCTTTACAGGAACCTGCACATATTTCTGGATCTAGGAGCTTGCTGGTCCCCTTCAGGTAGGGTTTTAGGAGGCTTAACCACACTGGCCTGATGGAGGAAATCCATGGCCAATGGTGACCCCTTAACCTTCAGCTCTTTCCCTCCTAGGAGGCTGGGGTGTGGCTGAAAGTCTCAGATTTCCCAGGGACCATCAGGCCTTTGTTGGCTCATTAGCATACGAAAAGACATTATGTTTGGAATTCCAAGGACTGGTAGAAGTTGTGAGGAAACAGGGGTAAAAACCAAACATATATATATTTCACTGTATCACAAGGACTCAGTCCAAATCCAAAGGAAGTTCAGAGTGCTGGGGATATCATTCCAGTCCTAGGAGAAGGCCTAAGAACCTGGGGCTGTGATGCCAGTCTTGGATCCACCGGCCAGAGAGCCTGGGCTTCCAGGTGGCGGGCAGCAGAAAGGGGCTGTGCCAACTCTGGGAAAAGACCAGCTCACCTCCTGCATTTTTCCTCTCCTGCACCCACCCCCAGGCTGGGTGGTGCCACCTACAATGAGGTCCGGTCTTCCACACAAGGTCCAGGCGATTCATGTGCTAATCTCCTGGATACTCCTGCAGACACACCTAGGCAAGTAGTGAGACTCTATCAAGACCCTGTTTCAAAATAAAACTAAAATAGTGCTGGGAGTGTAGCTCAGAGGTAGAATGCCCCTGGGTTCAAACCCCAGTAACACACACACACACATACACACACACACACACACACACAAAATCCATTAAGGGATGGAGGTGTAGCTCATAGAGCATTTTATCTAGCATGTTAGCATGTGCAGGTCCTGGGTAAGACCCTTCCCCCCACCCCTCCTCCCAAATAGAAAAATAAAACATCCATTAAAAGTTTGTTAAAGTAGCCAGGCATGGTGGCGCTGGCCTGTAATCCCAGTACTTGGGAGGCTGAGACAGGAGGATTGTAGGTTCAAGGACAGCCTCAGCAAGTAGTGAGACTCATCAACCTAGCAAGACCCTGTTTCCAAATAAGAAATAAAATCGGGCTGGGGGCATAGCTTGGAGGTAGAATGCTGCTGGGTTCAATCCCCAGTACCACAAAAAAGAAAAAAAATTGTTAAACTGGGCATGGTGGCACATGCCTGTAATCTCAGTACTTGGGAGGCTGAGGCAGGAGGATTGTAAGGTTTGAGGACAGCCTCAGCAGACTCTCAGCAACCTAGTAAGACCCTGTTTCAAAAAGAAAAAATAAAATAGGGCTGGAGCATAGCTTGGAGGTAGAATGCTGCTAGGTTCAATCCCCAGTACCACCCCCCCCACACACACACACACAAAAGTTTGTATTTTATTTTATTTTATTTTTTTTGCGGTACCGGGGATTGAATCCAGGGGCGTTCTAACTCTGCGCTAAACCCCCGGCCCTATTTTTTATACTTTATTTTGAAACCGGGTCTCACGAAGTTGCGGAGGGCCTCACTAAGGGGGGAGAGAGAGAGAGAGAGAGAGAGAGAGAGAGATAGCTGAGGCTGGCCACGTGTATTTTAAAAAATCCCAAACCGGGCGTGGTGGTGCACACTTGTAATCCCAGTACTTGGGAGGCTGAGACAGGAAGATCGCAGGTTCGCAGCCAGGCTCAGCAACCTCATGAGGCCCTCCACAACTTAGTGAGACCTTGTTTCAAAATAAAACATAAAAATAGGGCTTGGGGTGTAGCTCGGAGATAGAATGCCCCTGAGTTCAATCCTCAGTACCACCAAAAAAAAAAAGACTAAAACAAAGTTTGTATTAAAGTATATAATGCTCTTTGAAATTACAAATACTCAGCCAGGTATGGTGACCTACACCTGTAATCCCAGATACTCAGGAAGCTGAGGCAGGAGAGGTTTACACATTCAACACAAGCCTGGAGCTAGTCTTGGTTGTGCATGCCTTGGGAGGCTGAAACAGGAAAATCGCAGGTTCGAGGCCAACCTCAGCAACTTAGGAAGACTCTCAGCAACCTAGCTAGTCCATGTTTCAAAACAAAAAATAAAAAGGGCTGGGGCTGTAGCTCAGGGTTTGAATGCCTCTGGGTTCAGTCTCTAGTGGAAGGAGGAGGAAGAGACAAGCCTGGGCAACTTAGTGAAACCCTGTCTGAAAAGGGGGGGAGGTCAAGCCTGGCATGGTGATGCACACCTGTAATCTCAGTATTTGTGAAGCTGAGTCAGGTTCAAGGCCAGCCTAAGCAATTTAGGGAGACCCTCAGCAACTCAGCAAGACCCTGTTTCAAAATAAAAAGCTGGGGGTGTAGCTCAGAGATAGAACACCTCCGCGTTCAATCCCCAGTACCAAAAAGAGGAGGGCTGTGGTTCTAGCTCAGTGGTAAAGCCCCTGGGTTCAATTCCTGGTGCAGAAAAAGAGAAAACAGATTACAAATGTTCAACTAAAATAATGTGGGTGAAACCTAATGTTTATGAATTATCCCCAAAATTAAATAGAAACACAAGTCGCACTGCAGCACAGGGCCACCAGAGCCGCAGGACAGCAAAACTATTCGCGAAAGCAAGTGGTGCAAAGAAGAGGCTCGCCGCACAGGAGACACGTGTTCCCATTCCACCAGCCTGCGAGTCAAAGCAGAGGCTGACCAAGGAGTCAGTGAGCCTGAATGGACTTCAGGGTGAAGGCTGTGGCCGCGGCGTACGGGTAGAGGGTGTGGCCAAAGAAGTCCGGGTGAGTGACAGCCAACCGTGCCCCGCCACAGAGCTAGCTGAGTGACCATGCAGGGTGACCGCGGAGCAACCAGGGTGACCTGTGCAGGGCGAATGTACCCTGCTGTAGAGCGAGCAGAGCTATCGGGCCTAAGGTAGGCAGGGGCGCCTTCCCGTGAGCTCCAGCAATCGCGAGCCAACCAGAGTGCCAGACCAAGACCAGGCCAAACCCTGGCGCCATCTGCTGGAGATACCCACAGGCCGGAGGAAGGGACTTTCAACCCACCACCCAGCCCAAGCCAGAACCTGAACTGTCAAAAAAACACCAGGAGAGCTCTGCATGGCAGCCCACATCAGCCCCTCTACACAGGTGCCCAGCTTAGCCCTGGGCCTGATGAGACTGCTTAGCCACCTTGGTGGGGCTCCTGAACTTTCTCCTAGGCCCATCGGTGCACTTCCTGGTAAAACCCAGTTTCAGCAATCTCTTAAGGTGCACTTCCCTGTCTGCTCACCCTCCACAGGGTTCCTCATCCCCCAGGAGCTGTCTGGTCACCCTGACCTCCCTTCAGCAAGAATCCTCCTCACTCCTGGTGCTCCCTGAGTCACATTCCATCCAGACCCCACCCTGCTTCTTGGCCATAAATACCCACTCGCCCATCCCATTCAGAGCTGAGCCCAATCTTTGCCCCAGTGCAAGACCCCGCCACAGGGCCCCTGTACCTAGCCCAATGATGCTGGATGGTCTTCCCTACTGTGCTTGCTGTATGATGTCACTGAATAACCTTTCCTTTAACAAACAGTACATCCCACCTGAGGATAAGATGCATTTGCAGGAGGAGCGGAGTGCCCACAGCAGAGTGAACTGAGTCCTGAATGGGCACTCATTTCAAGTCCAGACATAGAGGGTCACTACACACCCAGGTACTGGGCCTCAAACAACAGTGCCCACTAGAACCCTGGAGGCTGGAATACTCTGGGAAAAGGAGTGAACGAGAAGACACAGCTCTTTGGTGCTGCTTTGTACTTCACGACGTAAGGTACGAAAGGAAGATGCAAAGAAGGAAGATGCTGTCATTAAGTCCCTCACTTCTGTGCTGTGATGAGAGCCTCCAACCCCTTCCACCAGGCCAGGTGGCGGGGACTCATTGCACTGCTCTCCTCTTACCTGAAGCATGAGATCCTGAGACATGCTCAGGTCGGGGCAGAGGGTCTGACTTCAGTGGCCACCAAGCTGAGTGAGACCAAGTGTCTGCATCCCTGCAGTCCCACCCACAAGGATTCTCCGGGCTCCCACCAAGGACTGGAGCCTGGGTCTCAGAGAAGCCCAAGTAGAGAGCACAGTCGGCGCCACCCAGGGATGGCAACCCCTTTCATTTTCTCCTGTAGAGTCCCCTCCCACCCACACACCCAGTTCAGGCCCCAGGTGTGAGAAGGGGAATGTCTTTCTCTGGCTGAGCCAAAGAGACACTGAATCTTGACCAGCTGACCCCAGAACTAGTACCAGCAAGCCTGGCCATCCTCTCCTATGTGGGGTAGCCTGCCAGCTACTTCATCCCCACAATCTCCCAATACCCTGGCTTGCAGGAGGGAGCAGGAGCTGGTTTCTGAGCTGGGGACAAGAGCATGCTCCCTGAGGCCAAGAGGCCAGGGCACACACACTTCACAGAAAGTACCAGACCCTATGTGTCACCCATGGACAAGCACTCTTACCCTACTATCCACATGGGGCACCATCCCCAGGGTCATCTCTGAGGCTCAGGCCTCCTCCATGGGGTGGGGGGGGCAAGGCACACAAGGGCACCTATGGGGAGGAGTTACAAGCCCAGGGGCTGCCAGTCACATCCCTCTGGGTGCCTTGGGAACCCTGGCTAGCTTGGGCACTGCCTTGGGCTCCCCTGCTGTGGCAAGGGCCCTGTGACACAGCCATCTGTCCTCTCAACCCAAGCAATAGGCAAGAATGATTTCCATCCCCATGCCTGGCTTCCCAGGATCCAGCCCCATGGAGTAACAGGAGACCCCACATGGAAGGATAGCCCACATGTCATAAATGGACATGGTGGGTCCTCACCAGAGACCCCTGGGCTGCAGATGGCCAACACCCATCTAACGTGGAGATGAGAGCTTCATTCGCCTTGCTGGGTAGCCTGAGAACTCAGGGTAGTTCTCATCGGATGTGGCCCAGCACATAAGAGCACAGAACTGGCGACCAGATGGCCCCTGGTGCTCCACCCTCAGAACAGGCTGACTCTGGGTTTCCAAAGAGTGCTGGGATGGATTTGTGATGCCTGCGGTGGGTGCAGGTTAGGGCAATAAGGACCATGTGTTAAATATGTGCTGCCTCTCAGTGATTCTTAGTATCTCACCACCACCTTCTCCCTGATTGACACTCCAACCTGGACCTGGTATCCACCAGCCACAGCACATTTGAAGCCCCACACCCAAGGACCACATCAGCTCGTGTCTGATGTGGACTCCTGGCCTCACTGGGGAGAGCCTCTGCACTTGCTTGGGCTGGAACTCAGCCAGCCTCTGCTCCCCTCCCACCCCACGACTGGGCCAGGAAATCAATGGTTTTAAGAAAGGGGCTAGTTCCCAGCTGCCCCCCAAAGGTACCAGGGTCCAAGCCCTGGTCCCCCAGGGGAACAAGCTTCTGAGGGGCACATGGTCCATGGATGGGAACTGGGGGAGCCACACCCGTGAGAATTGCCATTTATTCCCGAAGTTGCCAAAATCATCACCAAGGATTCACCAAGGGGTGCAAAGGGGAACAAGGAGGCTCAAACACTGATTGGGGGTAACAAGTTTGGAGGGAGGGGGAATGGTGGGGGACCCCAGCTGCCCCCCTTCTAATGCCACGGAAAGGGGTCCTCCTCTGGCCGGCTCCCCTCCCCATCCCCGTGTCCAGTTTCTCTCTGGGGAGGTGGGTTGGGGATGTGGAAAGAGGGTGTAGTGTGAGTGGGCCCCAGAAGGGGGAGGGCGCTGGGGGGGTCCCCATTTCACATGCACTCACAACACTGATCTCCCAGGAAGCAGAAATGGGGGAAGCAGGGGGCAGGCCCCCCTGCTGCCCTGGATTATAGGAGGAAAGGGTTAGTGTTGGGGGCCGGAGGACCTGGCGGCATCATGGGGGGCAGGCCGGGGCCCCCACCCAGAGGAGAGATGTAGGTGGGTGGCGCTCCAGGGACTGGGGGCACAGGGCTGAGACGGAGCTGGTTCAGGGTGAGCGTCGCAGGGGGCGCTGGCTGGAAAGGATTGGTGACGGAGGGGCCAGTGGCTGGGGCTCCTGCAGAGAGAAAACAGGAAGCAATCAGCCAGCCCGGCTTACCCAGTGTCAGTGATGTATGGTCGGGAGAAGCATCCCTGCCAGTGAGGCACTAGCTCTGGCAGAAAGGCAGGGAGGTCTGGCACCTGCAGCCTATACTCACCGCTTGGCAAGAAGGGGTTGGAGGCCTTGGCTCCTGGTGGCATGGGGCCTGGCCGGCTCACCAGAGAGTCCAGGTCAACGAGTGCTGCGTTGGGTCCCAGGAATGACTCCGGCGTCTTCCGCGTTGGGGGTGTGGGGGTTGGGGTGGCGGCAGGTGGGGGACTCCCCACAGCCTCAGCCAGAGACCCCCCAACCCCACTCATGTCGAAGGCCCCAGGGCTGCGAGCGGGCACCTCTCCTGCGAGCAACTCCAGCTCCCCTTGAAGAAGCAGGAAGGGGCTCAGACGGGTGGAACAGCAGGGTCACCCAAGCACAGAGGCGACACACAGACTGAGGCCCTGCTGCCCAAGGTGTTAGGGAGGACTTGAGGGGCAAATGGGGCATCATCTGTCCAATGCTGGCTGCTCAAGCAGCAGTGCCTAGATTCAAAATTACAGGGGTCTAATTCCAGTGAACAAGCACAGAGGGAATGATGGAACCAGGGTGCCCTGACAACCACAGAGCAGTGACTGTTTTAGGGAAGAACTATTGAAAGGGCCAGTCGATGACTGAAGAATGGATCTGCTTACAGGATCCTTCCAGTCTCAAAGGAGTTTCCTCCACAAAAAGCCTACTAATTACACAGTCCCTGGCAGAGTTGGTAACATTTGTTGGCCTAAGGTCTGGCTTTTTTAAGAAAATAGATGTAAGCTGGGCATGGTGACACTCGCCTGTAATCCCAGTACTTGGGAGGCTGAGATAGGAGGATCACAGGTTCAAGGACAGCCTCAGCAAGTAGGTGAAACTCTCATCTACCTAATGAGACCCTGTTTCAAAATAAAACTAAAACAGGGTTAGGGCTATAACTCAGGTAGAACGCCCCTGGGTTCAATCCCCAGTACCACACACACACACATACACACACACACACACACACACACACACACAAAGGATATAAAAATTCTAATGTTGCAAACTGTGCAAATTTGTACAGGAGGTTGGGGGGAGGCCAAGAAGAACAAAAACTGCAGACTCAATAGTTAATCTAAATTAATCCTGGTATAAGGGAGGACGGGAAGTGTTGGAGATGCCTTCTTCCTCCAGTCTTAATCAGTGGAAGTGTTTCTATGCCTCAAGTTTGCTGAATTCAAGGATGTTTTTTAACGAGTAGGCAGATGTAGCTACTGACACTCTGATAAAGAGACGCCTTGGAGTCAGGCACCTCAACGCATGTGAGGACGGCCTGAGCAAGAAGATATAAGCAGAAGCGCAGCATGCGACATGCTACCTGATTACCACCCACAGGAAAAATGACCTAGAGGCAGAGGGAGAGGGTCAGAGGTGGGCATTTAGGTGGACAATTTCTTTCTTTTTTTTTTTTTGCGGTACCGGGGATTGAACCCAGGGGCATTCTACCTCTGAGCTACACCCCCGGCCCTATTTTTTATTCTTTATTTTAAAACAGGGTCTTACTAAGTTGCGGAGGGCCTAAGTAGCCGAGGTTGGCCGCGAACCCGGATCCTCCGGTCTCAGCCTCCCAAGTACTGGGATTACAAGTGTGCGCCACCACGCCCGGCTTAGGTGGACAATTTCCAGAGGGAATTCTCTATTATTTTGGCAACTCTTCTCTAAGTTTGAAATTAGTACTACAAAGTTATACATCACTTTGTGAGGATGGGTGAATGGATGGTTCCTGCTCATTCTATCCCACCAAACTCTTCACCCTTAAGGCCAGCTGCCCTGCCAGCAGGGAGGCAGAGGGGACAGGCAGAAACAGGTGATGGGGGATGAGGAACCAGGGCTTCTGGGGACCAAGGGAAGGGGCAGCTCACCTGTGCTGCTCCCAGAGGCTGGCAGGGCTGTGCGGAGTTGATCGAAGTCTGAGAATTCGTCCGGCTCTGTGTCAAAGCCCCCAGCTGCTGTGGGGGCCAGGATGCTTGGCTCAGCACCCACCTAGAGGCCCCACCTCCATCTCCTCCCTTAGGAGCCAGGAGGTGAACTTTTCACACATGCACCCCCAGGGATTCTGCTGCCCCCACCTGACTCAGGACCACTCTACCTGCAGTGCCATTGGTGCTGGGCTTGGCAGGTGACCCCCCCCAGGGGTCTGAGAACGCTGGTGCTGGTGCCCAGGGATCAGAAGCTGGGGGCCCACTGACTGGAGCTCCACCTTGGAAGGAAAAAGGCATATGAGGGGCTGCTTGGGTGGCTGGGGGTGCTGTCCCTGAATCTGGCTCTTCAAATACAACCACGCCAGCCCTACTTCCAGACCTCCTCCCCACATACTTGCATTCCACCCGGTGGGCTACGGATACATGGCCCACCCAGCTTTACCCAGATCTGCCCCATGGCTTGAGCCCCCTCTCGCTCCATCACCCCACCATCCCCTGTCCAGCCAGGCATCCAGCCCTTCACCACTCACCCCCACCCCAGGAGCCCAAGACATGCTCAGACTGACTGGCACGGCCTCTGCCTCCACAGCTCCCTGCTGCCCCACAGGCCCTCCTATCCTAAGGTTCCAACCTCCTCTCTGGGCCCTCTCATCTGACCCCCACAACACTCACAGTGCCCCTCTACTGCCAGCAGGGCCAAGCTATGACAGTCCCCATCCTAAACACACGGTCAGCTGAGGGCAGTTGCACAGGGTTGCAGGGCCTGAGCAGAACAGGTGGTGAACTTACCATCAGAGCTTCCCCATGGGTCAGGTGTGGGCCCCTCTCCAGCCGCTGGGGCTGGTGTCCCACCCCAAGGGTCAACAGAGGTCCCTGCAGGGGCAGCAGGCCTCCAGGGGTCCCCAGAAGCTGGCGTGGGGGCCGGGCCACCCCAGGGATCAGCAGCTGGAGGGACAGCAGGTCCGCCCCAGGGGTCTGAGGCGGGGGCAGCTGTGGGGCCAGGGGCAGCCATGGGCGCTGGGCCCCCCCATGGGTCTGAGGCTGGTGGAGGGGCCGGGGCCGTGAAGACGTCAGCAAGATCCATGAGAGATGACTGCAGGAGAGAAGAGCAGAATGTGAAGGGGCCCAGAGGGAAGGAGCATGGTGGGGAGGGCCTGCAGAGGGAGCCACAGGGCCTGAGTGTGCAGACAAAAGCCTGGGCCATCCTCCCCCACACCCACCAGGACAGATCTCTTCTGTCCAACTCCCTACCCCTGGCCAAGGTCATCACCAAAGGACCCCAGCCTAGTCCCCTCCACCCTGGCCCCCCTGTCCACTCCCTGCATGGTAGCCAGGTGGCCCTTTCAAACCTACCTGCCCCCAGGTCCTCTGATCAGCCCCTGAATGAGGGCAAAGACCTGGCTCTCTCCTTGACCCACAGAACCTCAAGCCCCCCCCCCACTGGGTCTTGGCTAGATTCTTCAGCTGACCTTGCTCACCCCCCTTTCCCAATACCCTGCCAGGTGCTCCTGAGCATACCTCTCCTGACGCCCGCCCCACTGTCCTGCCGTAGCCAACAACATTGGCCACCCAACATTGCATGTGCACACATACACCTGAGCAACGTACTGGTGTTCTGGGGCAGATCCAGCTGACCAAAGGCCCCCTCTCTCTACAAGTGGAGGTGTCCCACAGACAACACACACATACCCCTAATCAACAATCAGGAGGCAAATGGCCCCAGGGAGAGCCAAGAGCTGAGTCCTGCCCCATCAGCCACGGTCAAGTTCCTGCTCTATGCTGAGGAGGCAGCGCAGAGGGGAGAGGCAGTGGGGTCTTGGGCAAGGTCAGCTGTCTGTTCTCCAGCCATCCATATCTCATGCCTGGGCTGGCCTGGAGACCTGCTTGCCCTCGGGGGTGGCAGAATCTATGCAGAGATGCAGACACTCAGGGGAGACCACAGGCAGAGACTGGAATATGAGGTCAAGAGTGGAAGCTGCAGCCCAGCCCTGAGTGAATGCAGTCCTGACACCAGCCAAGCCCTAGCCACATGCTACGGTAGATGGGAGGCTCTGGGAAGGAGACCTGGGGCAGGGGCAGAGAGGAGACCCTGGGCACTGCCCAGGGAAGTGCCCAAGACAACAGGACAGGTGGGACAGATGCCCCTACGCCCTCTCCTGTAGCCTGTCGCTCTTGCAGCACCTCTGGGCCTTCCTCTTCAGTCTTGGTAGCAGCACTCACAGCCCCGCAGTCACTTCTGGCCACAGCAGGGGTGGAGCCAGCAAGAGAAGTAGGCTACCCACCCACTCACCTCCTCCTTGCCCCCAGTCTCTCTCTTGCTCTCCTCTATTGCCATCTGCAGCCTCAGATCATCCCCACGCCGGATTCGCTCTTCCTACAGGGGTGGGGAGGAGGACCGGAGCAGGAGTTAGAACATGAGCCTCAAGTCAGACACTGCCTCCCCGCACCTGGAAGACCTTCAACCACCCCCTTCCACCCCGACGAAGGTGACTGAAAAATTAAAATGGGATGTGGACGATGTATGAAATGGGGGTGGGACACCTGGGTCAAAGGCTGGGTGGGAAGCAGGGTGGTCCAAGGGGTGAAGAGTATGGGGCCATGAGGGAGGTGGCAGACCGGGGCCTGCAGGGGGTTTGGGAAACACTGTTATTCAGGTGATCCCTCTCATCCTGGCCTGCCGAGGCATATGACTTGATGGCGTTTTCTGTACTTGGGGGGGCCTAGCAGGTCTGCCTCACATCCTGAGCATCCACCCCAGATCCTGTTTTGCCTGCAGTCCTACAGCTAAGACACTGAGGGTTGACAGGTGTAAGTCTGTGGGCTAGCGGGGGGACACCTTAGGAAGGGATGGGAGTGTGAGGGACACCTGGGGAGGGGCAGGGAGGCCACTCTGACCTTATCGTGCTCCTCTCGGCTCAAACTAAGGGCCAGCTGGAGCTGGACGTCATCCTCGGGACCGCAGGACGGGGGCTAGGGGAGAGAGAGTGTGAGGGGATGGCAGGTGGGGTGTGCCAGAGGCAGAGGCAGGCCGAGAGAGGACAGAGGTGCAGTGGGGGGACAAAGAGCCAGGACTAGACAAGGCTAGAGAGAGAGGGGCACCGCTCCCCCAGACCAGTGAGGGATGGCTAGAGGGAGACACAGAGCACCAGAAAGGAGAGGAGGATGGAAAGAGAGGACCAGGGAGAGCAGAGACAGTGAGGCAGTGGGGTAAGAGGGGCAGGTGGAGAGCGAGACATGGAGACAGGATGGCAGAACAAAGTCGACCATTAGCCATGGTGGCACCCGGTACCTGGTCAGCCTCCTCCTTGCTCATGGCCAGGGCCAGCTGCAGCTGCAGCTCCTCTTCCCCACTGCTCTGTGGCCAGGCCTGCTCCGCCTCGGGTGGGGGCCCCGAGCCCACTGCTGCTGAGGAGGCTGGGGCAGGGAAAGCAAGGGACAAAGATGAACAGAGCCTAGAGAATAGGCACTAGAAACCCTGCCTCCAGACAGGGGGTGCTTCTGCTGTCCTGGAGCCTCATCTTCCCATCCAACAGCCAGGGCCTCTATACGCCAAGCCTGGGCAGGGAGTGTTGAGGAGCCAGGGTGGCAGGGAGGGGTGAAGGGCAGCCTACCCACAGGAGGGGCTGGTACCAAGGAAGGACAAGAGCAAGCCTGCTCACAGGGAGGGAGGAATCAGGGTCCCTGCTGGACACCGGGCCCAGGCCTTTGGTTGGCCTGAAAGTATGCCCCAGAGCCTGAGACAAGAAGTCCCGGGACTCCCAGGATGTGAAAGATCCCATCAGGACCCAGAAGGGAGGCCAGAGCCTCAGTTTCCAGGAACTCTCAAGGAACTAACAGGAACCAGCTGGAATTTGGGGGGAAAAGACAGTGTCTGTTCAGACAGTGGGATCCAAGGCTCAATCAGGAAAAGGGAGAGAGTGTGGATGAGAAGCCCTTGGTTCCAGCAGCAGGACAAGAAAAAGGGACAGAGTCACATAAGGCTGAACGATCTCTAGTGCCAGCAGAAGATGGGACAGGTCAACAGCAGGGACCCCCAGGTGAGGGCTGAGAGGCCAGCCTCCGCAGTCAGCACCTTCTCACTTTCCCTCCCATCCTAGCACCACACCAGCACTGCCTGCTATGTTCCTGGGGGCTGCGGTCACCATTCCCCATCACCCTGGCCTCAGCAGTCCCTGCTCCCCACCACAGCAAACTGTTTGCCCCTGCTCAGACACGCAGTCCCTGGGTCCTAGACCTCTATCTCTAGGCATCCACCTTGGGTCCTGGCTCTCCTGGGAGCTGACCCAAGGTTCTGCTCTACCTGGGCTCAGTTAGGGCAGCCTGGTCTGAAACAGTGGGATATTCCCAACAGGTGGGTCCTGAGCCTGAAGGCCCCACCTCATTCTTCATGGGTAGAGACACCAAGCCAGCAACTCCTGGGCCTTCCGCTGCCAGCCCTTCCTGCCCTCTCGCAGTCCAGGGCACATTCCCACAGATGGATCTAGGACAGGAGGCAGCAAACCATGGCCTGTGGCCAAAGCTCATCCTTCACATATGTACATTAAAACATATGAAAATCTCATGAAATTTAAATTTCAGAGTCCATGGTGGGGCTTACAGGGCACGTGGCCAGGCTCACTTACTGACACATAGAATGGGTGAAGTACTGGCCATGAGACCACATGGCCTCCTAGGACGGCCACCATCCCCAACCCATTCCAGTCCAGCCCTTCCCTGGCCTCACCCTCTGCCCTCTCTGGTCACTCCTAGGCCTTCCTGCTTCCTCCTCTCCACTCCCCTCCCTGATTTAAACTAGCAACAGGTTCATGGGCCAATGCTGGACACACCCCGTTGTTTCTCCACATCTGAGTGGAAGCTGAGAGTGACTACAACTGTAACACATCCACACAGAAAGCCTCTAGTTGGAACCCCTGGGGGTCACTGGCTCTCTGGTTACACCTGCTCTGGCAGGTCCAGCTGATTTTACTTCCAGGGCCACACTCCTCTTCCTGACACTCCCAAACGTCCTCCCAGCTCTCCCTGCCCTAGTCCCTTTTCTCATGGCTGTGAGCATCTCCCCCAACCCATTAAAGAACACACGTCCCTGCACAATGTATGACCCATGCACCTGTCCATGAAACCGAATACATTTGGTGAGACAGACCAAGGTCTTACAACATGGCTGCATGATTTTCTCTTTACTCTATTTCCACTTTTTCTTTGTGTGTGTGTGTGTGTGGTGCTGGGGATTGAACCTAGGGGCAATCTAACTCCAAACACACCCCCAGGCCTATTTTTTTTTTTTTGCAGTACTGGGGGTTGAACCCAGGGGCGTTCTACCTCCGAGCTACACCCCCGGCCCTATTTTTTATCCTTTATTTTGAAACCGGGTCTCACGAAGATGCGGAGGGCCTCACTAAGTAGCTGAGGTCCGGGTTCCGCCTCCCAAGTACTGGGATTACAAGCATGCGCCACCACGCCCAGCTTATTTTTATT